>PVIW01010116.1:0-46535 GCA_004026585.1 Noctilio leporinus
CTCTGATGACTAGTGATGTTGAGCATTCTTTCATATGCCTCTGGGCCCTTTGTATATCTTCCTCAGTGAGTTGTCTGTTCAGATCCTTTGCCCATTTTTTAATTGGGCTGTCTGTCTCCCTGGTGTTGAGTCGCATTAGTTCTTTATATATTTTGGAGATCAGACCCTTGTCTGAGGTATCATTGGCAATTATGTTTTCTCATACAGTTGGTTCCCTTTGAATTTTGCTGATATTTTCTTTACCTGAACAGAAACTTTTCAATTTGATATAGTCCCATTTGTTGATTCATTCTTTGATTTCCTTTGCCCTTGGTGAAGTATCAGTAAACATATTTTTGCGTAGGATATCCAAAAGTTTACTGCCTATAATTTTCTCCAGGACCTTTATGGTGGCACTGCTTATGTTTAAATCCTTTATCCATCTTGAGTTTATTTTGGGATGCACATATAATTTTTTTGAACATAGATTTATAACTGTGTCTCCCAAAGCTGTTTTGCTTAGACTATGATATTTGCTTCTGGGCTTTATAGGAATCAGAGATCTCCAAGATACTTTTAATGCCCAGATGCCTGGAAGTAGGAGGCAGAAATGGGCCTTTCAGCCTCAGGTCTACATGAAGGCTGTAAGCTGGTTAGGACATCATTTCTGGGAGTACACAGTCATGAGCCAAACTCTCTGGGCCCCGCACCTGGGGGCATGGAAGCCACCGAACAAAGAAACCTGTTCCTAGCCTGTCTTACTGTGCTGTTTTCCTGGACAGTAGTTACCTTGACAAATAGAAAAATCAGATTGAAGTCTTTCTTGCCTTCACACCCCTGTGCAAAGAGGAGACTGGCATGAACAAAGTCAATTTATAGAACATTCTAAAGCCTCAGTGTTACCTTGCATTTTCCATCTTCTCTCTCCCCACCGCACCCCACTCCCCCAGCAAGTTCCACATTTTCTGATGCCACAGACTGCCACTTGTAGAATGGGATAGTCATAATGAGCAGTGGCTGAGGCAGGCACTCTTCTCTGATCCACACAACAGCCCGTGTAGCAAGGGCTACTGGAGCAGACACGCAGTGCATCATGGGTGGGTGAGCATCCAGGCCTCCGAGTCCACTTGCCTGGTTGCATGTCCACTCCTTACTGATGGGGGACTGTGGACAACTTCCTTACGCTCTCCTTGCTTTCATCAGCCTGTGAAATGCTCAGCTGCCTGGAAAGCAGTATACAAGGACTCCGGCTCCTGAACCAGGTGCTGAGCTAAATGCTGGCCCATCATGGCCGCATCTTCCAGGCCTGGGAGCCGTGCTCCACCAGCTCTGGGTTGCTGGAGTTCCTTCTCCTCTGCTCTCTGTGCTAACAAGTCACAGCTTGCATTAGGGAACTGTGCTTAGTCTCACCTTGCAACCGTTTCTGCCCTAGGATCCATGCTTGATGCTGACTGAGCCTTCTCAAACCCTGCCCAGGGGAGAAGAGTCTGAAGACAAGTTAGCAGCTAAGGAAGGAACCAGCAGTGACGAAGAGGACAGGTACAGGAGGACATGCCCACTTGTGAGGGCTCCCATGAGTGAGGACTCAGATTTGGAAGGATTCGTTCATTCATTCATTCATTCCTCAAGTATTTATCACTGCTGCTTGCGTCATGCTTAAGAAGGGAACAGATGTGTCTTATCTGTTTAGGTAAAGCTATAGGCTCTACCTAAACTATCATATGTAGTTGTCACACCAACCCAGAAAGGCCATTTGATAGATTAAGAACCTGAAACAAAATGGTTAGTAAACCTGACCAAAACTTAGACATGGATTGGCCCCAAACCTCTGCTCTCTGGCCCTCCAAGTGTTTTTTAACTAGGGAAGACGAGGGAGTTCGGTCACCAGGCACTATCTTCAATCTGTATCACCCGTATGAGTCACCTTTTGCTGCTGTAACAAGCACTCCCAAATTATCAGTGGTTTCTAGCTCATAGGCCAGCCACCTTAAATCTTGGCTCCGCCAAGCTCTGCTGGCCTTATGTGAACAGGGCCCCTGGCCAAGGGTCAGGTGTCATTGCCTGCCCCAAACCACGGGTAGAGTTCATCTGCTCCACAAGCCTTCTTATTCTGGGATGGAGGCTAAAACATTAGTCCCTGACTGGGGCCTGCTGTTGTCATGGCAACAGCACAAGCCTTCTTATTCTGGGATAGAGGCTAAAACATTAGTCCCTGACTAGGGCCTGCTGTTGTCATGGCAACAGGAAGATGCTCAAAGGGTTGATGGAAATAAGCAATGCCTCTAGAAGCCTACACTCAGAGTGTACTCTCTTGTTTCTATTCATAGTCCACTGGCCAAAGCCAGTCCCATGGCCAAAACTGATACCACTGGGCAGAGGAGAGTATGCTTTTTTTACATGTCTTGGTCAGCTCAAGCTGCTGTAACAAAATACCATGGACTGGGTTGTCTAAACAAGAGATTTACTTCTCACAGTCATGGACGCTGGAAGCCCAAGATCAAGTTGTGTCCTAATCAGTTCCCGGTGAAAGTTCCCTTCCAGGCTTGCAGATATGTGTCCTCTTTCGTGTCCTCACATGGTGGAAGGAAGAGAAAATTGTCTCAGATCTAAAATCAGGGGCAGCAGGACAAAACAAATGCAGTGGTTCCTTTTGGGTTGGGGTTTCACAGTCAGTAGCTACCCCTAGGAGGGGTGATTGTGATGAAATTGGGCTTTTGTTTTGTTAGCTAAAAGGGAAATGCCTTTTCCATTGACTGTTAATGTAGGGGAGAGAAGGTCAGGATTTTTTTTTTTTTTGTCCTCATCCAAGGATGTGCTTTTGATTTTAGAGAGAAGGGAAGGGAGAGAGAAAGGAAGAGAAACATCAATCTTCAATAGGTTGCCTCTCTACCTGCCCCAAGAGGTAGAGGCAAGTGCTCTGACCAGGAATTGAACCCACAACCTTTCTGACTACAGGAGGCTGCTCCAACCAACTGAGCCACACTGGCCGGGGCAGGATCAGTTTTAATCGGCAGGGAGAGGGGACATCAGGAGAGTCAGCTGTGACTTGCTTAGTGATAGGTGGCAGGATGGGCCTGGCTCCTTTAGACGGGAGGGAAATGGGGCAATAGAATGGGGTCATTGCAAATATTCTTCAAAAACAGGATGAAACAACCAGCCAACCGGCAACATGGTAAATGCTAAAAGGAAATGCTGAAAGGAAATTACACCAGATTTAAACTTAGATCAGAGGCAAAAATAAAGAGCATCAGAAATGGTACATGTATAAGTAAATATAAAACACTGTTTCTCCTTCTCTTAATTTCTTTTTTTTTTTTTTTTTTAAGATTTTAAGGCACTGGCCTGAGAACCCAAAGGTTGCTGGTTCAATTCCTAGCCAGGGCACATAATCACATTGCAAGCCAGGCCTCCAGCCAGGTCTATGGCTGGAGGCAGGTGAAAGGCAACCACACATTGATGTCTCTCTCCCTCTCTGCCTCTCACCCTTCCCGTCTCTCTCTCAAAATAATAAAATCTTATAAAAATTTTAAAATAAAGATTTTATTTATTATTTTTCAGAGAGAGAAGAAGTGAGACAGGCAGAGAGGGAGAGAAATATCAATGTATGGTTGCCTTTCACCTGCCTCCAGCTACAGACCTGGCTGGAGACCTGGCTTGCAACCTGGTTACGTGCCCTGACTAGGGAATCAAACCAGCAACCTTTGGGTTCACAGCCTGGCGCCTTATCCACTGTGCCACCAGCCAGGGCTTAAAATCACCAAGCTGCTTAAGAATAATAATAGTAACAATAACATTGTGTTATGGGGTTCCTTCTGCATGTACAGAAGTTGAACAGTATATGATTGCACTAGCAGTCAGTGGTGGGATTAAAGGAATTATACTTGGTAAGCAATTTACATTTTACATGAAGAGGTACAATATTAAAACCAAGTAGACTGTGATAAGTGAAGGATAAAAACTGTAGAAAAGGAAGAACAGAAAAACAACAATAAGAAAAAGGAGTGGGCAAATAGAAAACACATAGCAAGATTTAAGCCCAACCATTTCAACAATTACTGTACATGAAACAAACACACCATCTAAAAGAGCTCCTCAGAGAAATGAGAAAGGCAAGAGATTATTACTGGACACCATCCACAAGAGAGATATTTAAATATAAAGACATTGTTATGAGCCAAATTGTGCCCACCCCAATTCATATGTTGAGGCCCTAGCTCCCAGTACCTCAGAATTCAACTGTATTTAGAGAGGGAGTCTTTAAAGAGGCGACTGAGTTCAAATGGGGTCAGTAGGAGGACCCTAATCCAGTATGACCTGTGTCCTTATATGAAGAGATCAGCACACATAGAAGGATCGCCATGTGAAGGTGGCTATCTGCAGACTTCCTTAATTTTGGTGCCTTGATCTTGGCCTTCTAGCTTCCAGAACTGTCAGAAAATAAATTTCTACTTTTTAAGCCACCCAGGCTGCAGTAGTTTGTTATGGCGGCCCCGATACAGGCTGAGCTCCAGGTCCCCCATTCTCACGGCCTTTCTTTGTGGTCCAGGGCCCAAGTTCCTAAGCTCCGGGCCTCTGACCTGCATCCTTGCCCGGAGAAGCAAAAGAGCTCTTACACATCAGCAGTCCCTGCAGAGATGTCTGCCTGGTGGCATTTTTCCACAGTCAAACAAGAGAAATACTTAACATTTCAGCATCAGCTAACTGCATTTGCACTTCTCAGCGGGTTCGGACATTCCGAATGGAGGACTGGAAGGGGCTCGCCAAAGACATTTGTCGGCATCTGTTCTAGACTGCAGAGATTGCTGCAGCTGTAAACCACCGTCTTCCTATCCCTGCCGCGCTCTGACGGCCTACTTGTCCCCTACGTACGCCTGGGGACAGGCAGTAAAAGTTACTAGTGGGCTTTGAGAGGTGTGAAGCACTGGATTCAGGTAAAGCATCACTGCTGGGTTTTTTCATAGGCAGGAAGAGTTGCGAAATTAGACCCTAGAGACTTCTTCTGGGGCCCCCAAGGAACCCATATCAGTAACCAAGCTCAGTCACCCTTGTGACAGGTGATTGCCATTTATTAAGCACCCACTAAAACAGCCAGCAAGAGGTTCCAGCTGTATCCTGACTGTATCCTAAGGGCAATAACACTTAGAATTTGTGCTCCGCCAACCGCCGTGGGAGCCTGAGTGGCTGAGGTGTGATCGGGGTGGTAGTGCCATTTCCAGCCTAGGACCTTTTGGGAGTTTGAACTCCGTATCGTCCAAGGATCAAGGTGTCCCCGGAGGAAGGAGGGGATCCGCAGTCTCCACCCAGCTCTCTGCTGAAGGAGAAGGCCCCTGAAATCCAGCGTCTTCGGGAGGAGTGGCAGAGCCAGAAGGCCAGGCTGCAAGCCCAGGTAGGACCGCTGGGGTAGGGATGTGCCCTGGTGCAGGGTGAAACCTGAGTCCGCCTCATCCTTGCAGACGGCCCTGGACATGAACACAGGGCCTGACGCATGCCCGAGCTGCCGAGGGCATTCTAGGTGCAGGGCACGGTGGGATTCTTGGTTCTCTTTGTTTATTCCTTCCACACTCGCACGGCTCATGTGCACCCGCTGTGAGCCCGGAACCCTTCCAGGTGCTTGGAGTTTGTCCGTGAGCAAACCAGAAAAACGCCCTCCGGTAAAGGGCCTCTTTTAGCAGAGGAGGTGCGTACAGACCATAATAGACGTAAGAACTAAATAAAGACTCACGTATGAGCAGAGGAGGAGGGCTCAGGAGAAGGTAGGAACAACAGCCTAGAGGAGACTGGGAGTCTGGCTGGAGTTGGGTGTGTCCGATACTAAATGGGCTTGTCAGGGAAGCTTCAGGGAGAAGCGGAACTGAGCAAACACCTGAAGGGGGTGAGGGAGGCTATGGGGGTCTCTTGAGCTCCCTTGGATGGTCTGTATCCTAGTCCACCTCGCTCTTGCCCAGCATCCATGGCTCTAGCCCTGGAGCCCCCAGGAGGCCTGACAGTCCCCAGATTCTCCCAAGTTGAGGTTTCCACCCCTCAGAGCGGCTGAAACGGGAGGCTCAGCTGGGTCGGGCAGACGATCAGGAAGGCCATCAGAAGGGAGAGGGGCTCGGCTGAGGGCTGGCCCCGCCGGCTGGCAGGTGTCACAGATGCAGCAGGCCCTGGAGCAGTGCGCCAGCAGCTACAGGCAGGACCTGCAGGAGCTCCGGCGGCTGTCAGACCAGGAGCGGCAGAAGCTACAGCTTGAGCTCCAGGAGACCATCCAGCAGAACCAGGCCGGCAAGGCCCAGCTCGAGGCTTCCCACCAGCGAGCCCTCCGCATGCTGGAGAAAGCCAAAAACCAGGAGCTCAAGGTGAGGGAGCCGATCATGAAGCCCACCATCGACCGAACACGGCCACGCAGTTGACTGCCTTTCGCGCGTCCCCCGAACCCCTACAGTCACCTTCCAAGGTCACTATTTTCATATTCGCTTTTCCAGACAAGGAAGCAGGCTCAGGTTCAGCCCTTGCTCTGGGTCACACAGCCAGCGAGTGGCGATGCAAGGGTGCAGACTTAGGTCTGTTGGGTTTCTTGTCCTGTTTTTCCTGACCTGCGTGTGGCCCTAATAACCTAAGAACGGTTTTCTGTCCCAAGTTGCGCCATGTCCGTGCAAAATACATGCTAGGGAGTCAGCCCAGCAGCTCAGAAGGGGGAGGGAAGCCCAGAGTCGAGAAAGACCAGCTCAGCAGAAAAGATCTTTCCATCCCAAAGGCTTGGACAGCCGTGGTGAGGGTCAGGCCCTCAGGCAGGGAGATTCCAACTCAGTTCACCTGTTGCCTTCTACGTCCTCCAGAGGCAAGGCACTCAGCCAGCTGCCCCAGGCCCAAGGATGTCTCTGTTCTGTCCTCAGGGAGCTTCATGACTTTGGTGCAATTCCGCTCCGCACTGTTCCCAGAGGTTGCATGAGAGAGTATAAAAGGCTTGTGTCTCGGACTCTGTGGCCCCTGGGTCACCTTCCTGTCTCCACCGTGACCTGTCTTCAGTCAGCGTAGATCATGTCCCCTTTCTGAGCCCAGTTCCTCCTCTGTTTAAAAAAAGGGGGAGATTGATGATTTCTGCATCTTTTTTGAGTGACGATGGAAAAGCAAATTTGTCTCCTCCAGCCCCAGTTTCCTCATTTCAGAAGTAGGGACATACATGAACTAGAACTCTTTTTTTTTTTTTTTTGCCTAAATAAATAGGAAAGAAAGAAATTCTATCAGTTTCATATTGCTGCTGTAACAAATTACCGCAACTGTGCTGGCTTAACACAACAGTTCTGAAGGTTAGACGTCCTAAACTCAAGGTGTCGGCAAGGCTGCTTTTCTGAATGTGTCTAACTTGAAGATACCTCGTCAGTGTGTCTGTTTCACCCTCTTCCTTGTTCTCTCTCTTCCCACCTCCTAACACCAAATCCCTAATGATGGTCCAGCTTGGAAGAGGTGTCCACTCTGGTCCAATCAGCTGTGGGCCAGGGTTATGTTCATGTGGCACAAAAAGGCTGCTGTGGCCAGGCCATCACTGCCATCCCAGACAGGTTGGGCAATAGGCTGATAAGCCCTTCACCAGGGAGTGCTGAGTGCTCAGCTGGGCCCCAGCATAGAGGAGGAGCCTGGCAGAGGGGACAGGTCTCCTGTTCTGTGCCCACTTTGATACCTCCTTCCTCCCACTTTTTCCCACAGGCCACAGAAGAGCACCTCAAAAAAGAATCCAGCCACAGCCTCCAGATGCAGCACCAGGCACACCAGCTGGAGCTCCAGGCCTTGGAAGCAAAGGTCCGGCAAGAGCTCCAAGGAGAGCAGGAGAGAATGGAGGCTCAGCAGGCCCTGCTGCTCGGTATGCAACCAGCCACATCCCTGGTAGGGTCCGCAGGGTAGCCAGGGGCGCGGCGTGGGGCCCAGGGGTCTGGGGGCACACAGGCCAGGGCAACTTTCCCGGTTCTGCCACCAACTAGCTGTGACATCTGGGGTGGGTCACACTCAACCTCGTTTTCCTGTTTGATAAAATGGAGTTACAATTGCTTCTACCTCATAGGGGTATCATGTAGATCAGGTGAGATATTAAATATAACGCTTCAAGCTTACAATATGAGCCCAGTGAATGTAGATAATTTTATCATTATTATTATTGAACATAAACCATATCTCTGGGCCTTTATAAGAGTTTCATGGGATTGCCTCAACCTCTCACTTCCATTCTTCCATTCTGAAGATTTTTGCAAATTTGGGGGCCTGAGGCCTCTAGGTTCCTGCAGGTTCTCTGCTTTCTGTGCCTGCCCCCTCAGGATCCCCAGTATGAACTTGCCTCCTCTCCAGTTCCCACTTTAAAAACCAATCACACAAAGTTACCAGAGGTAGGAAAGAGCTCCAGAGCCCAAACATCTTGGCTAGAAGCCTGGCTCCAACACTCACTAGCTGCGTGACCTTGGGCAAGTTGCTGCACTGCTCTGGGCCTCAGTTGCTCAACTGTGAAATGGGAATAATAACAATTTCTCTCTCATTGGGCTGTTATTAGATTTACGTGGGTACATACATGGCACACAGACTATACAAATGCTCATTTTTATTGCTACCATATATTCCAACACTGCCTAGCCCACTCCAGGGGCCTCTGTCCATTTTGTAGATCATCCTTCTTCATCACTTTATGCTTCTCATCTTCCTTCTCTGTTCAGAGCAACACAACTGCCTCTCCTTATTTCATGCCTAGCGTTAAAGACCATGTGAGCCTTATTAGATAATTTTGCAAACCCAGGCAGGGCTTCCCTAAGGGAATTGTGGAGAAGAGCAATTTTTTTAACCTGCATACATGAATAAGATCTACCTGCTGCTGCTTGAGTTTTCATTAGACAGTGTGTCCTGCTGGAGGAAGGGATGTGGGAGCAGGAAGGCGAGAACCCCTCATATTTCCCGGGTGACAGATTCTGGGGTGGAGGAAGCCATGTTGGAAGTGCTGACATTAGCAGAATCTAAGGAAGACTCATTAGAGAAGATATAACTCAGTTGTGCTAATAGTCTCAGGTAGAAGACCCCCCCAAGCTTAGACCAGGACACCCAGCAGCTGCTGCCTCTTCTCTGGCCCTTGTCATGGCACAGAATTTTGGTTCTTTCCTGACAAAAGAATCAGGAAAAACCCTAGGGACAAGTGTGGATGCTCAACCTCTGCCCCAGGAAGGAGCAGCTTTGTGGACTCTTAATAATGAGAGTGAATTGTAGGCTTCCTGGGTGGTACAGGATGGGAGGGAGCCCGTCCCACAGTGACAGTGATACTACGTATTCCTGGTCCCAGTTATTTCTATTCCACTGTGGAAGACACACCTGGAATGTAGTACAAGTCAGTGTGTGAGGGGGAGAAGGTGAGCGTCCAGCAGATGCTGTGATATGGTGGGTGGGGATCCAGACATATCGGACAGATGGGCAGATGGATGGATGGATAGGCGGATGGATGGATGGATGGATGGATAGATGGATGGTTGGATGGATGGATGGATGGATGGATGGTTGGATGGATGGATGGTTGGATGGATGGATGGATGGATGGATGGATGGATGGCTAGATGGATGGTTGAATGGGTGAATGAGTGGATAGGTGGTGGGAGAAAAGAGGAGGTAATGAATACACTATAGATCACGCTTTGCTAAAGGGTTTTATTACAATTTGTGATAAAGAATTTCAAAAAGTAGGATTGTGTCTTTACTTTTTTAAGGAAAAGGACTTTAGAAGTTAGTTTATTAAAACTATTGGGGAGAAAAGATGACCAAGTAAGTGTTTCAACATAATGTCATCCCTATGTTGTTAGATATACTATACCTTTGAGAGAAGCTCAGTAGGCATATGGGAAATCTTTCACAACGAATACACTTTTACTGTGTCATTGATGTTCACTCGAAACATCATTCATTTGTTTTACAAATAGATGTTGAGCACTTGCTATGTACTGAGACCCATGTTGGGTACTTATTTTATGTCTTATGGAATGGTTGGGACAATATTGCAAAAGTTGTTTGCAATAACTAAAATATAGTCTCAAAAGTCCCTAACAGAAATGGATTAAATTTGCCAGCCCTTAAAAATCATCTTCTTAAAAAATATAAATGGCTCACTGTATAGCATGTAGTCTATTAGAAAAATCTTCCTTTTGATATGATTGCGTCCTTTGCCTTTCAGTCATGCGAGGGCACTGTTGGAAATCACCCACATCCTAGAGGAAACATTCGCATTCTGGCTCTCCCCTTCCCTGAGCTAAGGGAGGCTTGTAGACTTGTCTCGGCTGAATCTGGTGTTAGGCCTGACTGCTGGGAGGGTGCGCCGTCTCCTGCCCCAAGACCCAACCAACCTCACACCCAGGGAGAGGGGAGCCTGTGAATGTTTTGTCCCCTTCAGAGTTGGCCTAAATAGCAACATGTCCAACTCACAACCCCAGAAGAGGCCCCTGATCCTTTGATCATGTCCAGTTCTCCTTTTGGCTTTTAGGTGGGTGTGAGGCCCTACACCTCAGGGTTCAGCCCTGGCTCAGGGCCCTCCCACTGGAAGCTCCCTCCTCCCTAGCCACGCGGCCACGGCTGCTCAGTGGCTCAGCCTGAAGAAGAACCACTGGAAATGTTGAATCCTGACTCCGCAGCTGTAGCTCCGGGCTGCTTATTCAGCCTCTCTGAGGCTCAGGTTCCCCATCATCAAACGTGGAGTGGTGATACAGGACAGGGTGGTTGTGGGGCCTCAATGAACAGTTTTCCAGGGTTTTTAGCACATGTGGTGCGCTGTACACCGAACTCTTGTTGCTGTTTTCTTGTTAAGTTTGGAGAAGGCAATCCAGAGCCTTCAGCGGCACCCGCCCCAGGACAGGTGTCAGCCTTCGCCTTGACCCCGCGCCTGACCTTGGCTGCTCTCCCTTCTGCAGAATCGCTCAGGCAGGAGCTGTGGCAGCAGCGGGCCACCTGCTCCGGTCACCAGAAGGACCTGGAGGCGCTGCAGGCCGAGCTGAGGGCTCTGAGCGGCTCTGAGGAGCGGCGGGCCAGCGCCCAGGGAGCGGGGGACAGCGAGGACCACGCCGTCACCACGGAGGTGTGTGCCCCTGGCCGCCCACGCGGCACCCCACCCCTCGGAGCACCCAGGGCTGCAGCCAGCTCCTAACCGGGAGGCCCTGGGTACTTCGGTCCCTGGTGTGAAGTGGGGAACGCCCTTCTCCTCCCGCTAGGGGACACCTGGCTGTCTCTTGGCAAAGAAGGCGCAGGTTTTAAGGTCTGCCTGTTGTCTTTCATTCAAACATCTCAGGGTGTTGGTACCCGGCAGGGCTCAGGCACAGCCAGACCGGGTCCCTGCTTCGTTCTGCAGGAGGCGGTCTGCGCTCCTCCCCCTCGAGACCCCCGGCTCCCAAGGGTGGGGGCAGCGTTTCAGCCATGCTCCGCCCGCTGTCCTTGCACATCCGGATGGCAGCGGGCGCGCGGGAGGCACCGTGCAGACCTCGGGCGATGCTCTGAGGTCACTGTCCGCTGTCAGCGCCTCCCTGGCGCTGCTGGGCCGGAGGCTGGGCGAGCGCACCTGGGCCCTTCGCCTCTCCTGAACGCCTCCCTCGCGGCTACCTTCCCCAGGAGGGGCAAGACCCGGGCCCCTCCCCGAAGGGCGCCGCCGAGCGGACTCCGAGCGAGGGGGGCCTCCTCCGGGAGAACTCGCAGCTCAAGGACGCGGTGCGGCAGCTGCGGGCGGAGGTGGACCAGCACCAGCAGGAGGCGCAGCGGCTCCGCGACCAGCGCAGGTGGGTCCCGGCCCCGAGGCCCCTCCCGGGTCTGCGCCGCCGCGTGGTGAGCCCCAGAGATCTAAAACGGGGTCATCCGGCCCCTTCCGGAGAAAAGACTCCCTCGTCCGCGGGCGCTGCGCTGATGATACGCCCTGCACGCATGAGAGGTGTCTAGGAATTCTAGGTCAAAACTGCAGAGGATTGGCCCTGCAACAGAAGCGGGAACCCAGTTTCTCCACAAATCAGGGGATGTGTGGACTCAGACCCAACGGTACCCAAAGTATCGGTAAAACTGGCCTCGGGAAGACAGTGCCGGGCGCCCTTCGCTGGCGGCGATCCATCCCGGTCCGTAAAGTGGCGGTGGCGCCACCTGGCGGGCTGCGGCGGGGTGCGGGCTGCGGGCTGCGGGGTGCGGGAAGCGGGAAGCGCTCCGCCAGCCCTGCCCTAGGGCCGCTATTACCTCATCCAGGCTGGACAGCTCATGGTTGGTCCTGAATCCGTAGCCTCCCCCCATCCCGCTCTTCTTGGAAAGTTCACAGCTACAGTTTTAATGTCACTCAATACCGGGCTTTTCAGGTCACCGGTTTCCTCCTGAGTGAGCTCTGGTAGTTCTTAGCATCCAAGGACGTTGCCCGTTTGATCTCAGATGTTCGACTGAAAGTCGTCTTTCGAGTCAAAGGCTCATCTAAGCAGCAGCCATGAGCCCACCTGGCGTGGGCGGAGCCCCTCAGGTTCGGTTAGGGACTCACCCTGTGACCCTGGAATAAGGAGGTGGACCAGGGTAGGGACTCCTAACCATTTCGGATTACAGCTCCCTCCAGTTCAGAAAAGCAATAGTCCCTTTTGGTGTGTGTGTGTCGGAGGGGGGTGGGTATGGATGGATATAATCACACAAAAATATGCATGGACTTGTCCTGGCTGGGGGGCTCAGTTGATTGGAGTGTCATCACCAAAAATGTTGCAGATTCCAACCCCAGTCTGGACTCTGGACATGTTTGGGAGCCAACTGACCCATGTACCCCCCCTTCCCTCTGCCTTCCTGTCCCCTCCTTTTTCCAAAATCAATAAGCATGTCCTCAGGTGAGGATTTATATATGGATATAAAACTTTCTGAGGGTGACACACCCCTAAGCTTGTCTGCGGACCCCTTAGGCCTCACACCAAATTAAGAAAAATGATAGCTGATGGCCGAACACCTACTGTGTGCTGCGGACTGCTCTGCACATGTATGAGCATGTTCTTTCTTGCAACAACCTTATAAGACAGCCACGATTGTCACCTCCACTCCACAGATGAAGGAGCTGAGCAGGGCACTTCCTTGCCCAAGGCCACAGGGCTAGGAAGTGATGGAGGAGGCCGTGAATGGACATGCAGCCTGGCTCTGCACAGTGTCCTCCTAACCCAGCCCATCCTGGCTGGTCCCAGACCCCGGCCTTCAGTGATTCTGATACAGAATCTCGTGTCCACGCCTCCCACCCACCCCAGGTGAAGGGAGTGTATCCTGCGACTCCTCCCCAGAGCTGCTTCTATTCTTCCCCGCTACATGCAGCTCATCATGCAAGGAAGAGGTTTTTCCTTCACCGAATACCGGGTCTCCTTCTCATGGTGTCCTGAGCTCAGATGCGTAACCTGCCCCCACCATTGTCTTAAAAGCGGGCCATCCAGCCGGGTGGGGAGAAATCGCAGTGCCCAAGAGGTGCCTTGAGCGCAGGCCAGTCCCACTGTGCTTCCGTCCACCCGCAGGCAGCTGGAGGAGCACCAGCAAGCGCAGCGGGCCCGGGAGGTGGAGATCCTGCGCCAGGAGCACCGAGAGGAGATGCAGGCCCTGGTGGCAGACTTCAGCAGCGCCCAGGCGCGGCTCCAGGCCCGGCTCGCTGCCCTGGAAACCGAGTACGTGAGCCCTTGGCCCCAAGTTAGGAGGGACGAGTAGGTAGATGGACCATTTCCCGAGGCGAACAACTTCTCCCAGTGTTCCTGCGACTCTCCCCGTTTTTAAACTAGAAGACCTGAGTTCTAGGAAGCACCCCAGTCCTGCACAAACTGGGATTAGTGGGTCACCTGTCATGTTATGGCCACTGCAGCCCCCTGTTGTGCAGGGCCTGGGGAATCTGTGAGGAACAAGACTGCCTCTTGGGCTTGGTTTGACCCTCCCAGTGGGAAGAAATCAGGAGGATCAAGGTTACATTTTTTAATGAGCATTGGCCCTCTTCTAACATGCATCATCTTAATTAATCTTCACCGCTGTCCTTCCAGGTGGAAATTGTTATACCTACAGACAGCGAGCAACACAAGGGTGCCTTGTGCATATGTGCATGTAAACATCTATCCATGCAACAAACTTATTAATGGCTTACTGTGTTAGGCTCTGGCTTACCACAGGGAACAAAATGAAGACGATGCTCATAAATTCTCATGGGGATTCTGACAAGAAATGAGGAAACAAATACCCAATTTCATATCGGGTAGTGAAAATGTGCTGGATAAAAATAAAATCAGTTTCTAGAGAGTGGCAAGGGTGGGCAAGGATGGCCGCTTAGTGACATTTATGCACAAGGGGGGAAGGAAAGGAGAGAGCCATCTGGAGAAAGGGCATTTTAAGCAACAAGAACAGCAAGTGCAAAGGCCCTGGGGCCTGCTTCATAACACTGACCATCCTGAAGGCTCATGTGGCTTGTGTGGAACCGCAAGAGTGAATGGTAGAAACCAAGGTTGGTGGGGTAACTCGGAGGGACAAAGGAAATCTTGCCGTGAGTGGGGAGCAGTTTGGATGCATTCAGAGAGCAATGCAAAGCTGTTGCAAGGCTCTGAGCACAAGTGACATGGTCTGATTTACTTTTTAATAGGGCTACTCTGGCTGCTAAGAGACCTGAGGACTGGGATTAACATCAGGGAGACCAGGTTAAGGGGCACTAAGTGAATTTCACTGTCACCTCGCTGACCCTTAGCTTGAGCTCTTAAAAACTCCTCCACAGTCTCTGACGCAAAGCAAATCA
Source organism: Noctilio leporinus (assembly GCA_004026585.1). NCBI lineage: Eukaryota > Metazoa > Chordata > Mammalia > Chiroptera > Noctilionidae > Noctilio > Noctilio leporinus. Next base: position 14,711 of record PVIW01010116.1, read on the forward strand.
CCCAAATATGGAGCAGACGCTTTTGCCCTGTACCTTCTAAAGGGTAATTACCATGTGCCAGGCACCCACAATTGTATTGAAGCCTCACCCCATTTCATGCCTATTTTAAAGGAGCAACAGAGGCTCACAGGCCCAAGGTCATAGCTAGAAAAAGAAAGCAGAGGTGGGATTAGAGCCCACATCACTTCATCCCAAAGTCCTAGCCTCTTATCAGAGATGGCCAATAGGTCATCTGCATCCCTAACCCGCCCTCTCACTCACCCACGCGGGAGTTCCTGCTCCAGCTTCATGGGGAAAGGGCTGTGGGTACCAGCCGCCCTGGCTGCCGTGCCCAGGGACTACTCATGCCGCACTCCGTGTCGGCCAGCAGAGGGCGCCAGAGCCACGCGGGTATCGGCTGAGCCTGGGGGGCTGGGGGCTGGGGGCGGGGTGTGGGGTGCTCATTCCTATCGAGGCCGCTTCTCTCAAACATCCTGGTTCTTGAAGCCCCACTGAGTGCAGCATCGGTGTACACGTGCGGACCCTTGGTTCCTGGGCTATGCATCCTTGGGGGTACTGACAAAAGTCACACTGGGAGTTGGAGTCCTGGGCTCCACCACCCGGAGCTCTGCAGCCAACTCACTGGGTGGCCGTGTGCAAGGGGCGTGGGCCTCAGTTTCCCCTTTGGGGAGCTGCAAGAGTGGCTGGCTGGGCTGACCACCCAGCGGTATCCCTGCTGCATCCTCACCTTGTCTCCCTGCTTGCGGCTGAGCGACCAGGGACTAATTGCATGTTTGCTTGAAACAGGCTGAAAGAGTCCGGAGAGAAGCCAGGGAAGGGGGCGTCCAGGCCGGAGGACGTCCAGCTCATAGGCCGCCTGCAGACCCGCTTGAAGGAGAGAGAGGAGATCATCAAGCAGCTCACGGTGGGGCTGGGGGGCTGCCCGCAGCCCGTGCATGGGCCCGGGTCTCGCTGGGCACCTGGCCTTTCCCTGGGTGCTCAAATGTTAATCCTGATAAGCATGAAATTGCCTTACAAAAGACCCTTGGTGATTTTTTTCCTATTGTGTAAAAAATACATACGCACTAAAAAATTAACACAGGAAAATAGAAAGCAAAAATGTCACTCTTCTCCCAAGTCCCACAGCCTCTACCCGCTGCTGACATTGGTTTGGATTTGTTTTAACCAGCAGCTCTTAGGAAGACTTAGAATGGCTTGCCTCATGGTTGAGTTTTAGGAGCTTCACGCAAGCCGATTATTCTTCATTGATCTTCCTTCTGTAAACAGGGCCACCTGTTTTCCAGTTACCAAAGCCCCTGGACCCCACCAAGGCCTGGTGGCCTTTCTTTGAACTGTCCCTCCTCCCACCCACTCCTGCCCATTTACTCAGTGCACCGACCTCATGTTGCTGTCTCCTTATCCCTCGACCATTGCTTTAGGCTCTCTATCCCAGCTTTGCCATGCTTTATACTGTGGTCAGAATGTCCTTACGTTGCCCCATGGAACAACTCCCAACACTTCACAATCAACTCTGGGGACAGGGGCGATGGAGCCACTCCTGTCACTATGGCCCACAGGAAGAGAGCTAAGTTAGCCAATGTCAGAAGTCCAGGCACTTGCCACCATCCACCAACACAACCTTGATCCACACCGCAGACCTTCTCACATGCACAGTGGAGAATCCACTGGTCTCCGCCTTACCTGAACCTCACCCCACTGCACAGGCCGCACAGTAACCGGAGTGACCTTGCGCAGGTGTAAGTCAGATCACAGCTCGGCGCTGGTCAGCACCTCCCTAGACTTCACATCCTCCTCAGGGTGTAAACCCCACAGCCTCATGTGCTGTCAGGGCCTCACACCCTCCCAGCACTGCACGCACACCTCCTCATGTCCCATCTGCCAGCCTTGCCCCGGGTCCCTGCCATCTCCTTCACATCAAGGCATTCGTGAGGCCGCCGTGAAAACTCTACCTCTAACTGAAAATAGCACGGTACAAATAAGGAAGCCTCGCTTGCTAAGTGGGACAAAGGTATCGTGGTTTTATTTTTAAAAAGCCCTTATCTCTTAGAGACACGTTAATATTTTTACCGATGAAATTGTACAATAACCGGAGTTTGTTTTAAAAATGACACAGAAGGAAAACATGGAGGGCGGGGGTCTTCTTTCTTTGCCTCAATAATAACTTTTCTGCACCTTGATTATTAACATTCTGCGGTAGGCTCTAAGAGCACCTGGAGTTCTAACTTCCCTAAGACATTCCAAATAAGCCTGTCCTTGATTTTGTTACAAGAGAGACGAGGACACAAAGACCTCAGGAGGGAAGGTGCCTCCTCAGAGCTTCAGCTGCCAGATTCCCACTGCCCGCCCCCCACCTCCTCCTGGGATTCCCCTCTCTCTCTATTCCACCCTCACACAGCTAATCCAGTGTTGTGTGTTTAGGCTCGTTTAGACTCAGTTGTGTTGTTTTTCCAGGAGGAGAGAAGATTTCACTATGCAGCACTCCCCAGCGCCATGTCCCATCGGAATCGGTCCTTCTCGTTCAATCCTCACCCAGGGTATTTGACCCCTTCCATGAAGGTAAATTGGTTCTTCTGGTTCCAGGACATGACACAATTCTGCTGGTTTCATTTTTCCCAAGGTAACTACAGCCTGTCTATCAATGGCCAGGATACATTCGAAGGGATACTCATGAAAAATAAGACCCACAGAAAATAGTCCAAATGATTAAACAGTGTTTATAGCTGGCTAGGAAGATGATGTGAATTTTTTTTTTTTTGGTATGGGTTTTTGTATTCTCCTGATTTTCTGTAAATATATGTGTCCCTGTCAATAGCAGCTGTAATAAAAATTGGTGGTAGGAAGGAGAGAGAGAAGAGCAAGAATCTTCCACTTCTTAACATTTTTCCTTATATAGTTTTACAGTTTGTTACCATGAGAATCTTCACATCCAAATCTCTCATCTGCTATCACAAATCTAAAAGCGCTAAATAATGTATTTTTTATAGCTCACAGAATAATCCTGACCCTAAAATAAATTGATGTGAGATTATTTACAATTTTAATGTTTCACCCCTAGTGTGATTAAATGCAAGTTTCACTTTAGAAATACCCATACATTTGTGGGCAAGACGGGCCCAGCCCCTGCTGTAGGCACTGGGTAGCCTTTTAAAATCTAAAAGGAGATTTTGAATTACAAAACACACCTGTCCCCAAGAAATTTTAGATAAGAGATTGTGAGCATGGGTGACTTTTAAAACACAAAATAGATGAAAGGAAAAAGTGCTTTAATAAAGGAAAATGGTAGTATATAAATGAAAGTACTGTGCCCTCCCTTATATAGTTCTCGGTGGGTGGGCATGCTTTACTGTTACAATGATACCCCCTTGGATGACTCTAAAAGGTCTTCCCTTAATACAAACAGAAAAAGATGGAGGAAGTGCCCAGCCGGGTGGTCAGCGTGCCAAATCTCGCCTCCTACGCAAAGAACTTTCTGAGTGGAGATCTGAGCTCCAGGATCCACGCCCCGCCACTCACCAAGTCACCCAGCTTGGACCCAAGCCCCAGTGGTAGTCAGGCTTACAAGCCCACCCTGTCTCCAGATGTGAAAACTGCCACAAGGTAAGGCGTAGGCGCTAAGATTCCCTTTTCCCAAAAATAAGAGGAAAATTGGGATTCCATTCTGGCACCTGTTAAATACCTGGCATTTGGGCCGATAGAAAGATAGCAAATCAAGCCCTGCCTTGGAAAACTTACAGTCCAGACAAATAGGATGCTTGTGTTAGAGCGGAGAAACTGGTCATTTCTTAGAAGAGGAATTATTCCTGGTACCAAATTCCAGAAAGTCTTTCTTTTCCCCCCAAGGGTGATTAGACAAGGGTTCCTGAGTAGTCACCTAGTTGACTACCTCAACGTGAGTTATGCAGAAGATGGACTCTCATCATCTGGCCTTGAGGTCTGGGTTCAAGTTCTGGTCCTCCTCACTTTGAGCTGTGTGGCCTAAGGCAGGTTACTTGACCTCTCTGGGTCTTCACTTGCCTCTAAAGTAAAGATAACACAGCACCTACTTCATCAGATCAATGAGACAGGTTAAAGAAATTAATCCATCAGATTAATCCATCTATGCACAGGGCCTGGCATAGAACCATTCAGTATATTTCCACTATTACTATGAAGGGTATTTCTCAAGATTTATTGTATCCTGATGGCATTTTAAGGCCTCTTACTCTGTGGGTTTGTTTGATTATGCATGACGATCTCCAATACCACCTGCCAAATCCCCCAGAATGCCTTGTAGCATGCTTCTCTTCCACAAAAGTGATTTTTGCCTTTTATTATTTCCCATCTTCCATTGGGAGGTGAAATGTTGAATTCTGGGCTTTAAAGTTTGCATTTCAAGAAGGGCCACTCCTAAAATAGTCTTTTCCCTGAGGCCCTGCCCGCCCCTGGCTATTGGGACAAAGGGGTCAACATAGACCTAATGGGTGTAGAGCTGCAGGGACCCCTGGCAGGCAGTTATTGGGGGAGCCCAGCCCGTTGTTTCACAGCTGAGGAACCTGAGGAACCTGAGGCCTCAGCCCCGTGTGAACTACCACAGCCACTCGGGGTTCCTCTCAGAATTACGTACCTCTGGTTACAGCTGTGTTCCCATTGTTTTATGTGCAGTTCCAGAATTGCAGATGGGGACCATTCAGCCAGGGGTACCCCATACTTTCTTGCTTGCTGTTTCCTGTTTTCGATGTGTTAGGCAGATTTTATAGCCTCATTGTGATACTAGAACACAGTAAGTAACTTTCAAGGACGCCAGAAATGGTTATGCTGTGCCGAGCAACCATTTCTTTCACGTGTTTTCTCCTCTTTCCTTTGTTCCTTATAAGTTTACCTGAGCCAAACTGCCAACGTACTCTGCGGAGCAGGGTCTCAACTGCTCCTCTTGTACCCTTTTTATGGGTTTTGTTTATTGTTTAATTTGTGCCTGAAATAAATTTTGCAAACACACCTCATTGTCTTAAGAGAAACGATAGAGAACCTGCTGCTGTCAAAGCAGGAATTCGATGTCCCCTCCCCACCCCTGTCCTTCGCCACTGTTACCCAGATTCCGTTGGCCATTTTCCAGCATCTGTTGAAGAATGCGCAGTTATCTTTCCCTGAGAAGCTGGTGGGGACTGAAGTTGTTTCTTGAGTAATCTTCAAAACCAGCTGAAGCGTTTTGTTTGATTTTAGGACGGAGGAGGATGAAACAGCTCCACCCAAAGAGGCCCCACAGAAACAGGGCCCCGCCCACCAGGAGTGGTTCACCAAGTACTTTTCTTTCTAAAGTGATCTTTGGGAGCCATCACAAAGAGGAGGTTTGAAAAACACGTCTTTGAAAACATCGGATTGAGAGAATGAGCTCAAAAAAAAAAAAAAAAAATCAACCAACCAAATAACTCCCTTTGGAACATGATTTGCATCCAGTAGTTGAAACAAGATTTTGGCGCTGACATTTCGTACTGTTTCATTAAACGTGTCTTGCCGTTAAGATGACATGAACCAGTGTTGTCAAAAAGCATCGTAGGAAAGTGTTCTTCATGTGACTAATGACCTTCCCGTTGTGCACTTCGTGTCCCCAGGATGGCCCTCCACTTTGTGGTTTCCATTGTCTCCTTTCAAAGTGATTTCCTTTTCCCTTAGGATGCAAGTCAGATCCACCTGAAAAGAGTTTTCATGTAAGCAATATATTTCAAAATGCACATCTAACCTCAGCAAGAAGATGACTAAAGCGAATTTCCGAATAACCGGGAAAGCCGATTAAAGAACAAAAACGAGCAAATCAAGGCCATGACGTGCTGGGAGTGGATAACTGAGGGGATAACACCTTACCTCACACTGGGGCTTCATGAGGATTGAGCAAAATAACATGGGTAACAGCCCCAGTCATGCATTAGAATTGGGCACCCCCAGGATTTTTCTGCGAATCACCAAGGCGTGCACCGCCGTTTCTGTGACAGCAACTTGGCCATTTGCGGAGGTGTCCAGATGACCTGTTCTTTCAGGTCAAAGCCCTACCGCACCTCTGGGAACGGGGAGTGGCCATGCACGGTGCTGACCTCGCTGCCTGGCCGCCCTGAACTGTCGGACCCTCTGAGGGAGCAGTGCGATGTGACCAAACTCAGTCCATCTTCGAACGGGCAAACTATATTCTTAATCCTTTGGTGCTGGCCCAGCAAGGTGGCCCATAAACAGCTGCTTGTTGTATGCACTGTCAGACACTTGCTCTTTGAATAAAACTTGAAACAACTGGGTGATAAACGTGGTTGTGACTTGTATTGGTTTTCTAAGGAAGATGACGGGTGAACTTGGAAATAGTAAGTTCACATTGACCTCAGTGAGATCACCTACAAATAAAAAGTGGCTGTTGACATGCTTGTGCCATTTTTGAGAGGGCTGCAGTTAATTACTCAAAACTCATCATTTGAAGGTAGGTGTACTCTATCTAATCACACTCCTGGTCCCAATGAGTCACTTTTTAAAATGCAAACACTTGTTACCATATGTCAAGTGCCATATTCTTTCTCGGTATCAAGTATTTTCTGTCTTCTGTTTCCTGCTTGGAGTGAGCATTTCAGGGTTATGCCTGTATTTTGTATTACAAACAATATGTACAGATCATTCTGTTGTACTTTTTTATTTATTGAGACATTTTCCCACCAACCGGCAGCTCCTGATGACCAGCACAGCGGGCCTCGCTTCATTCTGCTGCTCTGTCACAGGCAGCTGCTGACAGCTGCTGAAGGACTAGAATGGAGTTGACACTCTGCATGTTCTGACTCCTTTCTTGGTGCGGGTGAGTGAAAGATCTTGTTAAATGTCTAGATCCTAATCAGTCATGACGTATTTGTTAACCAAATCTTTGCGTGCTTCCAACATCTTTCTTTAGGACACATTACTTGATCATTGAAGGAAAGCATCCAAGGATACACACTTGAGCTTTTCATTTGATATGATCGAATTACCCAGCCAGAGGGTTTCTAGCAATTTACACCTTGGCCAGCAGTGAATGGCATTCTCTCCCCCTCTCCCCAGATAATATTAAGAAACTCAAGTTGATTAAACAATCTTGGAATTTTTTGCGTAACTTATTCCACAATCTCTCAAGAGCAGAGTTGTCTGGAGATGACAGTGATAGTTTGGAGGGAACAGCAGAGATGAAATGAGCAGCTCCAGACTGAGCTGGGAGGGAGAAGCGGCAGGATTTGATGCTAAACCTCTAGGTTATGTTATGACAGAAGGAAGAGTTAGCATAACCCTGGAGCAAAACTGGACAGGAATATTGTGGCAGATTTTCTTTTAACTGGGAAAGAGAAGAATTCACCCAATGAATAGCTACATACCGTGCACCTGAGCCCTTAGGAACTGCTGTAGCGTTGATGCAAATTCCAACAAAGCCATTGCAATTGAGGCTACTGGGTTGAAGCTCTGGTTCTGCAGATTAGATGGAGCTATGGTAGGAACTGCCTTCCCTCCAACCTTTAGATTTCCAAAGGTAGCAGTAATTAATCTCCACCAACATTATTGGTGATTACTGCCTCCTATTAGCCTCTCAGTGGTCCGTCCACTCACCCCTTGCAGGAGAGAACCAAGGTGGCCCAGGCACTTCCAGTGGCCTTCAACTATTAAGCACTATAAGTCATTATCTCGCTACTAGTGATAATAACCCTTTTGGTTTTTTTTTTTGAAAATTTTATTACTTACTTTTAGAGAGGGGAAGGGAGGGAGAGAAGAAAACATTAATCGGTTGCCTCTCAAAAGTTCCCAGCTGTGGACCCGATCTGCAACCCAGGCATGTGCCTTGACTGGGAATCGAACTGTCGATCTTCTGGTCTCAGGCTGGCACACAGTCCACTGAGCCACACCAGCCAGGGCTCACCGTTCCTGCACACAGTATTCCCCTTACCTTCCCAACGTGTGAGTCCTCACACTGAGGGAATGTTCCCTTCCACTGCAGCACTTTCCTGGGGCACCACTGGTGGCCTCTCCAGCAACGGGGCCACCCCTCGTGCCAGTGACTGTACATCACGTACCACGCAGGATGGGTCCTCTTTGCCAGCTGGGCAGTGAGGGAGCCAGTCCCAACTTCCTCCAACTGCCTGCCCTCTCAGGCCATGTCCCTGACAGCTGCCAGTCAGGTCTTCTGGAGACCCCAAGACACTGTTGTGTGTGAGCACGAACCAAACGCCAGAGACTTTTCGGGTCACCAAACACAAAAGTTTATTGGCCAAACAACAGACCTGCGCAGGGGCGACCTCACGCTAATGAGGCGCGCCTGTCACTTACATCTAGGGCTTTTTATAGCATAGCAAGCAAGCCCGGGCACAGAAGATAAGATGGCAGTTAGTGATTGGCTATCGGGGTGGTGGTCTGAGGTGGTCTGAGGCCTTAATCGGCCTGTGTCAGGGCTGTCTGGTTGCCCTAATGTGTATCACAAATTTATCTTGGGTCAACAGTCTTTCCCACCAGCGGTTTCTTGCTTGGCACCTATGGATCTCCTGGAGTCCCAAAATCCCTTTGTCCCTGCAGAGCGACTGCGCTGCTCTTGAACTAGGTCATTAAATAAACTTCCTCCTTTCCTAGTTTCAATAATGCTAGTAATACACGTCAGGCTTTTGCTGGGGTTTCACAACACCGTGGCAGGTGCAGGAAGTCTACTGGGGAGACCTAGGCCACCCAGCCAGACCACCGGGAACACCCCGCAGTTGAAGACGTTGGGTTCATCACTTGCTGCACACAGGGCAAGTGTTCACCACGGTGGGGCTTCTCAGCAAGAAGGTCTCAGAGCCTGTCTTGCCGTTGTGGCAACGCGTGATTCCTAGGCGTCCAAGGAAGCAGGGATTCACCCTCAATTGGATCCGCCAGAAAGTGAGGGCGGGTCTGACTGGGTTTCTTCAGTCTCGTCTATTTGGAGGACAGACTCACATGAGGAAAATGCTGTAAAATGTTAAAAAACAAAACAAAAAACACCTCATTTTAGCCATGAGGATGTTCAGTTACTTTGGGGGTAGCACAGTGGCCTTGCTTTTTTCTGTCCAGACAAAACTACCAAGTGGTTTTGGTACTGCCGTATCGTGGTCTCGGAGCAACGGGGGCTGGTGTGACAGTGTAGGTCCAACAGGGGAGCCACAGGCCCAAACAGACTAGGTCAGCGCCCAGGAGTCAGGGCCTGTTCTTCCCACCTGCCCCAGGGGAGCACCTGTGTGAGACGGGGAGGAAGAAGCCAGGAGGGGCCCTGAGACCAGGAAGCTGGGTTGAGGACTGTGAAAGGGGACAGATTTGAGCCAAAGGAATGGCTAGGAGCCTTGGTCAGGAAGGTGGGAACCCCAGAGCAAGGGCCACCCATGGAAGACCCGGGGGGGCCAGAAGTGACTGGGCCCCTGCACCCATGCTGGGCTTGGTCCCAGGCGGAGAGCATGGCCGCAGCAGGGCCCCGAAGGCAGGAGCTTTGGTAACTGGCTCCCACCCCCCAAAATGGGTCTCTCCAAAGAACCTAGCAGCGCTCCTCTGCGGCCTCTGTAGGTGTGGGGCCCAACAGGAATGCATCATGTAGGGGTTGTGTAGGAAACAGAGGGGAGACATCTTAAAAAGGATGAGTTCAAGTCAGGAGGGTGAAGTATCCATGGGACAGGGCCACAGGAAAGTGGCTGGTCACCTTCCCCAGCACAGGGGTGGTCACTTGGGAGGGGCAGGTGGCCGCCTCGAGCAGAAGGGACAGGAGGGGAGGAGCTGGAGACTGTGGATGAGGGGTGGCCTCGCAAGCAGGGAGGGGAGCAGAGAACTTGGGAGGCCCAGGGCTCTGCGAAAGCTCCCGAAGACGGATGCTGCAGGGGTTACGTCCTAGAGAACGCGACTGGCCAGGGACCAGACACTGGTGGGAAGGTTGGTCTCATGTAGGGTCCGCACGGCAGCAGATGAACAGGAAGGAAAAAAGACGCCTGAAAGTGCAGGCTGGTCTCGATGGAATTGGGCTAAGGCTGACTTTATTGTTAGATTCATGCGCTCTGCCTTCCCTGACCTCTGCCGTCTGTAGGCCGTGTGCAAGTCCCAGGTGATGTCCAACGGGGCTGCTAATTCTAGGACTACCTTTGCAACCAAAGCCGGCCCATCGTCACCGCCTATGGTCAAGGGTGGTCCGAACCGGGGAATGACTTCCCACAGAAGGGCCTTCACCACTTCCCTGCTCCTCTCCATCCGAGCGGGGAAGCTTCCACTACATTAACACTAGTAGGTACTTGCACCCCGTGCTGGGAACGATTTCAGTAAAATCTATTTGCAGGTCCTCGAAGGGCTGCCGTCCTTTACGTTGGACCCCATGTGGGCCAGTTGGTTGGCTTGCTTGGTGGTTTTACACAGGTGAGACATGGCGCCGAAATGGTCTCGCAGATCCTGGACATATTTGGGAAGTAGTAATGTCTTTAAGCAGGGCCTCTAGGACTGTTTTCCCGAGGTGAGTTAGCGCGTGACAGCGTCTCACCAGGTTCCCGGCCTGTCCCTGGGATATATATAACCGGCCATCTGGTAACTGCCACAGTCCTGCCAGGGTCGGAGTTTTCTTTTTGGGTCCATTCCTGCTCTTTTGTTATGTATTCTGGCTGATGTGTCTCTATTCCCAGCAGGGGTCCCTCAATTGCCAGCTGGTCTGGGCTCTGGTTGCCTTGTCCTGAGGCTGCAGCTTTCGCCTCTGATCTGCCCATTCGTTTCCTTTTGCTATTCTAGTTTCTTCTTTCTGGTGCCCCTTGCAACGCATTACAGCTACTTTCTTGGGGCCCACACTGCCTCTAGCAGCCGGGGTATTTCTTCTGTTTTTAATAGAAAATAAACAAAACCGCAATGATGAAGCCCAGAGGGATGGTGGTGGGGTACCGAGGGGCAGGCTCCTGCTCCTTGGCTCCTCTGCTGGCCTGGGGCTGTGCTCCCTGGCTGCAGCCGCCTGGGCATCTGGGCACACCTTTCTGTAACCCGCACTCCAATCTCCAAGTCAGGTCCCTGCTCAGCACTACTCTCGCCCTCCTCATTCTTGACCTGGATGTAGTCCTCCTCCTCCTCCTCTTCCTGTGTGCTCTCACTCTCCGTGGAGCCTTCTCGGGGTTGGGTGAGGGCTCCCTCCCAGAGCAAGACCTCCTGCTGCTCTATCAGCTCCTTTTCTGTCTCCTGGGGTGGGGGGTGGGCTGTCGTGGCAACTCCCCCGTCTTGGTGAGGATCTTGCCCAGCTGCAGCTGCTGCTGCTTCCGCTTCTCCAGGAATTGCTGGTGTTGCTGCTGCATGACCAGCTGCGGCAGGGCCTGGGGGCTCTGGGGTAGCAGTGAGGACTGAGTGCAGCTCAGGGGCCGGTGCCTCGGGAGTTTGCCCACTGTCCGCATGCTGGTGGGCACTCACTCACCTGTCACCGGTGGGGACTGGGGACTGTCCATGGAGCGGCACAGCAATGAGGGTGCTCTGTTGCCAGGCCTGCTCCAGCAGCAGCACGTGCTGCAGGAGAGGGACATGCCCATGGGGGCTCGTGTCACCCTCCAGCGGCACGCCCAGCAGGCAGCCAGGAATGGAGGATGTGCTCATGAACTTGCCAGTCAGTGCGCCTCCCTGCCGCAGGGGTTGGAGGGCCTGCCTCTCGGCCTCCTGCTGCATTGAGTTTGGGGGAGGCAGTGAGGTGTGAGTTGGTGACAGTGACCATGGCTTGCAGCCCTAGGGAGATGTCGGGCAGAGGGAGACATGTCGAGGCTGAACTGGTTGGGGGAGTCCTCCAGAGGGAGGGCCCGGTGCTGGGGGAGCATCTCGGTGGGAATGTTGGGGACTGAGCCAGCAAAGCCGTTCTCAGCGATGGTGCTGTGAGAGCTGTTGGGAGAGCTAGGGCCGGAGCCCGGTGCGCTGTTTCACACTGCCCACACCCCAGCTCCCGCATTTGTGATCTCGGCAGCTTTTTAAAGGTGCTGATGGCAGCCCCATTCTTGCCACGTAGAAGGGGACTGCTTCTCCACTCAGTCACCTGCTTTAGCCTTGAACGCACTTTCAAGTTGGGTTCAGAGCCGTTTTGCAGAGGGGGACGTCATCATGGCTGTCCCGTCCTAGGAGCGCTCCTGGGTACTCTGGGACATAGAAGACTTCATGCTTTACTGGGTGGCCTCCCAGTTCTACCTTGCGTGCTTAACAGAATGGCCTAGGATTGCTCTGCTCCCCTATAGCCCCAAAGACGGAGATTTCACGTCTGGATGGGGGGAGCGACCCGGGTGGTGACTACTGAATGCTCTGCTCTGTTGTCAACCATGAACAGGATTGGTTGGCCTCCTACCAGGGCTTGGACCATGGGCTCGTGCGGGCCTAGATTCAGAAAGTCCAGTCTTCCCTATTCTGAGTCCAGCCCAGTGAGACTCAGAATAGTTAGGGCAGCCGATCTAGGCTCCTGGTTTCCCACCCGGAGGCCTTCTCTTTGCAGTTTGTGCACTTGTTCTTCCAATGTCATTTTTCCTTACAGTAGGCACACTGGTCAGGGTCTAGGTTCAGAGCTGAGCCCTTCTCCTGAGGAATTCTTTTCCTCTCCCTTTGCCAACTCTTTCTGGCGCTGGGCGCCCCAAGGCTGCTGCTAGTAACGTTGCCTTTTTCTCCATTTTCTTTCGTGCCTCTCTTGGCCACCTCCTTTCTATTGCTGCACACCTTATTCGCTACCTTGATCAGCTGACCAACGTTCATTCCTGCAAAGCCCTCTAACTTCTGGAGCTTCTTGCCCTGCACATTGCCTGAGCCAGGAGGGCAGATCCTGAGCTAATTCTTGCCAGCAGTCTATATAGGTGAAGTGGCCCGGCCTTCCTGTCACTACCAAGTGGACCGCCCTAATTACGCATAAATTCAGAGTCCCCTTGGGAGGCCAGCTGACCCCGAAGGTTGGCCGTTCAGTGGTGCAGAGGGTTTTGAGCCAACCACTATTCATGCTAGAGTCCTGGCCACGGAAGTGGTCAAAATTACTAAACTTGCAGTGTAGAATGGTTGAAGGACCCCCACCCATCGTGACTTCCTCCCACTGTGGAGCAGACTCACAAAGGGTAGGGCACGGTCAGTTTGTCTGCCTGGCCTCTCCTCTCCCGAGGGACTTGGGTCTGCCTTAGCTAAGGCTGCCGAGTACAATCTGAGTTATATCCAGCCATTAGGCCGTATGACAGAATGAGGAACCGCAGGATGGGACCCAGTCTGGCTCCACGGGCCGAGACCCATGGCACCGCCAATCACTCTCACACTTACACCCAGACGCCCGAGAAGTTACAACAGTCCGCCCTCCATCAGAACAGTCCCAGTCTTTTGACGCTGGGGGTGGGGGGGTGGTTCAGGAGGTGATCAGTCTCCTCTTCCACCGTTAAGGTGGGCCAGGTTCCCGGGCCCAGGTCCCCGGGGCACTCACCAGTCCTGTCGCAGCTGCACCTGGTCCTACTGGTTTGCCTCCCCTCAGGCCGGGTGAGAGCCATGCTCTTTGGCTGCTGGCACGGGACCCTGGGCGGCCTCAGAACCCAGAAATCACCGGGGCGCGTGCTTTCCCCCGCTCCTTGGTCCCGCGCAGCTCCGGAGGCCACTTCACCGGAGGCAGTAGCCCGCTCGCTGAGTCATTTCCCGGTCAGGGAACCAAAATGTTGCGGGAAGGACTCAGGCAGAACACCGAGATGAGGGAATCAGTAGGCACTTTATTACGCACGCGGTCCTAGAGGAGTCTGTCTCCAAATTCTGGGCCCCGAGCACAGGTTCCTTCTTCCTCGTATACTTTTTGCTTAGCGAGCAGAGGCGGGGCCAGAGGGGAATACAGAAGCGCAAGTGCGCGGTTAGTCTGTCAAAATGGGGCCTGTCCTAAAGTGGTGCCTCTGTCTGTGGCTGAATCTCCACCACCTTGCTGAATTTCCTGTCCCAACCTCACCTTGGAATCAATCCCATCCATTAGCAAGAACCTTTCTTAATGGAAAATTTCTGCTCTCAAAAAGTCAAATGCAAATGACACAAGCAAATAGGACTTGAAACAAAGAGACGATCCCAGAGAGCCTGAACCCTCCTGCTCCACCTGCACCGGAGCCAGTTACAAAGCAGGGCGGCTCTGCCACTGCGGAACGGACAAACGTCAGCATGTCACTGCTCCTACATCCCCAACCCAGAAAGTGAACAAGCAAGACACAAAACAGAAACTTATCCTAACTAGAAGTCAACATCAACTTAAGGATCCTACTGTAACGTCACTATACTAACCTGAATTTTACACTCCTCTTCCGACCTCTGTACAAAATGTCCCCACTCTGAGAGCTCTGGAAGCACTACAAACATTGCTGCATTAGGTTCCTCTTCTTGAGGTAGTTCAGAGTCAAATGTACATATTTTTATGTACTACCATGAGGGAAAGGGGTGGTAATGAACATAAAGGACCTACGACCCAAATCCTCACCTTCTGATTCACACAATTGTTTTTCCCTCAGGTGATACAAGCTAATCTAAACCTGGAAACACAAAAAAGGTGAAAATTTACACAAAAGTTTTAAAAATAAAAGCAGGGAAAAAAAAAAAAGGAATGTTAGAACCATCATACTAACTTGTGGTAAAAACAAAAATACGTAGTTGGTTTACCAAAGCTGTGGGCATTTTTGAAGTCACGAAAAACAAAGCTTATAAAACTAGGGGGATATTTTAGGGAGAGCACAGAACTAAAGTCGTCTCGCTCTCCGGCAGATCCTTCTAATGCGCCACGGCAGGCCACCCAGTGGCTCACCCGGCAGGAACCGCGCTGGCCCCGGGCGGCCGGCCTGTCCGCGGCGGCCCTCAGGTCTGCTTCATGGGAGCGGGGATGCTGGCGGACGCCTGCTCCAGGTAGGCCAGGGAGCCCTGAGGCAGGTCCGCTGGCTTCTTGTGCTGCCCGCTGATGTCCTCCAGCACCTGCTGCCAATGCCGCAGCTTCGTCAGGTGCTTTTGGACCAGAGCATCTTTCCGCTGTAATTCGTTCCTCAGCTCCGAGACATCCTACAAATGAAGGTGATCAAATCAGAGCAAACTCACGAGAAGTGAACACAGTTCCTCAATCATCAAGAGCACTGAGAAGTAAATTCTAAACAAAGAAACTATTAAACCTCACTAAGCCCCCTATTCTGCTTGGCTCCACTATCTGAACTCTTCCGATGGCAGATGTCTGCTTAACACTGAGTTTTTGTTTTTAATTCACTTTTACTAAGTACCCAAGTTATGTTCCAAAGTATTAAGAGCAGCCAGAAGACACTGCCTCTCTCCCGTCCTGGTCCCCAGGCACTCAGTGTCCCTGTCCAAAGACTAATGCAGAGAATCCAAACCACTGAGAATGTGAAATGCTTGGCAACAACTATTTAAAAGAATCCACAACCACCATTCTATCCATTCAGATTCTGAAGTGTCAAAACTTCATTTTCAATAGCTTTTTAAGTGAATACTAGTGTTGTCATTCTTTATAAAGACCTGCCCTCAACACACATATGCTACTCAAGTATTCTAATCAGGACACAATCCGACAGGATGAGGTGTAAGAATATCACCTTCTTACTATTCACTTTCGCCTCTGCTGGTATTGAATAAAATATTTGTAATTGGTCAGCATGTGGGAGTCATTACATCACGTGCCCCCCAACAATCACCTCAAGCTAGTGTTTCTTACCAGTGGCAGCACCAGCCTATGTGTGGACAACTGCCCTCCCCCAGCACCTGAAATGGCCCTGAAACCTCGTCACAGTGGCAACCGACACACTTCTCAAAGCCCGGTTCCAAACAGGTGGGAGAAGAAACCCTGAGCTTCAAAAGCCCGGGACAGAACCTGAAGTTCTGATTCCTGAACAAAACGTGACAAGGCCCTGCCCGTGTGTGTGGCACTGTGTAAGGAACGGGAGATGCAGATTCCAGCTTCTGTCCAGAATGAGTCTGTCGTCTACACTAACGGCTTGTCAACCTTCCCAAGCAGCAGAACCCCCCTTGCTGAAAAATCTTCCGTGAAAGGCAGTATCTGAATCTGCTCCCCCCACCTGCCCCTCCCCCACTTATCCAGGTTGTCATGAACACAGCCAGCCACGATCTTTCTCGATCTATAAAGCCCTGCTGCAGCAAGAAAAGCTTTTCATCTTAAACCACTTAAAGCAGAGATGGAATCCTGACAATACAGGTTCTTTCTAAAAATTGAGGACAAAACGCAGTTCATACCTCTTTGATAACCTGCTCTGGTTTCTGGACAGATAACTGCAATCTTTTTTGCAGAAAAAAGCATTCTGTCTGTCTCGCAATGTCCAGAAATTTCTGGATACACTGATCAACACCTTAAAAAGAAAAAATATTAAATCATGAAAAATACTCGATACAAATATCTCCCTCATGCATGAATAGTCAGAATATCAAAACATCCTTTATCAGGTGAATAAGAGACCTCAGTACACCACCAAGCTCTTTTGAAAACAGATGATCCGGAGTTCCAGAAAGCAGCAGGACTCCGGTTAAAATGTAACACTGAAACTACAGCACACAGCAATCAGAAGCACCGGCCTCCTCTGGGGATAGAACTTAAGAGGAGGGGGAGGAGGCAACACTAGAGACTCTTAAAGCTATTCAAAAATTACACCACCACGAAGAAAAGCTCATCATGAATGGTATCAGATGTCAATTAGTAAACTGAACAGAGAACTAGCAGTATACAGATGTGATCTGCATAAATTTTACTTTAGGATACAATCAAGACTGAAGCACATCAAGTATAAAATTGGCAATCAGGAATCTTGCTCAAGACAAGAATAGGGCCTAAAAAGGGGAGTTCTTACCAGTCCGAATTTCTTCCTGGTCTGTGCCGTTCACATAGTCTTGACTCACCAGAGAAGCAAAGCAAGCCTGTTTGATCAAAACATATCACAAAAGAACAAAAATGTAACCTGCACATCAAAATCAGTGAGTTGACAACATCTGGGTTTTCACACCAGACAAGAACATCAGGCCAATGGGAATCCTGCGGCGCAGGCTGCGTGAGCCCCTACCTCACAGCCCCTACCACCCCAGCCTGGACTCTCTCTGGCCATGGCTCCTTTCCCCACTGCCTCATTCCACACCAGGGCCGGGGCCCTATTCCAGTCCCCCCCACCCCGCCCCCATGCTCCCACCACTTGTTCCTCACTCGGGCCCTGGTCATCCCCACTCAGTCACCATCTCTCTCCCCTGTGAACCGGCATCCCCACCCCTCCATCCCCACGCCCAGCTCTGCCTTTGTCACAGTCAACTGACAGCATCCCATTCTGTCAGCCCATTACCAGCTGGTGGGAGGCTGGCCGCCTTCACTTCGCCAATGCTGGCAGGGCTCAGTACACGTGCCAATGGCTGACTGGAGCCCGGGGGAAGAGCAAGGTGGTCACCGGATAAACACATCCCCAAAAGGGAGTTCTCTCCAAAGGGTCAATGAGCCAGGAGTCTAGTGGCCCAGCCAGGGGGTTCTAGGAACAAAGGCGGCCTCACAGTGGGGGGAGGGGGGGGATGCACTGGGGCAGCAGGTGGGAAAGGAAGCCTCGCTCCTCAGGAAGCCAGGGCCCGCACGCCGGTATGAGGCTAGCAGATCCGGCCCGAATTCAGGCCACCGGCTGGCTGGCAGGGCCCTTCTGTCCACCGTTGCCATTTGATTCACGGAGAAAAATCTCAGGATTCCCCCAGGCATATCCTTGTGACTGTCACAGATCAGGAAAACTGGCTTCCCATCCCACGCAACGCTGTGAAAGGTGCCTCCTGCTGGACCCGGGGCACACAGAGGTGGCCCGCGGGACACACGCTGGCCACAGGGCCAGGCTGCTCCCCCAGAGCTGGGCGGGCCCCCCGGCAGGGCAGGGAAGAAACCTGATGTCGGGAATGTTAGTATCCTCATCCCCCCTTCAAAAGATTAAACACGCAGACCTTCACCAAGTGGACAGCTGCCTGGAGAAGAGAACGAGGGGTGGGTGGTCTGCAGAACCTGCTCTTTGGAAGCAGGCAAAGCCTGGGGGGTCAGGAGCCCAGCGGTGGTGCTCGATTCCACACACTGAGGGTTCGGAAACTGGCGCCCCTCCCCGCGCCTCGGTGCTCACCGGTCGGCGGGGACGCTCCCCCAGGTTCAGGCACAGGCGTGCACGCGGCCGCGGGGAAGCCACTCGCCTTCGGGGCCACCCGCCCCAGGCTCCAGGACCTGGGCAGCGGCGCCGCGGGCAAGGGCGATGGGGGGGGGGGGGGGCGGACGACGCCCAGGCTGGGCCGGGACCGCCGGCTGCGAACCCGGAACGCCCGGGCCACCATCAAGCCCACCGGCCGCCGCCAACGCCGGCTTACGCGCCTCGGCCCGCAGACCGGAGCGGAGGACTGGCCCCCGCCCGCCGGGGCGACGGAAGCCCGACTCCCTGGGCCGGCTGCCCCGCCTGGAAGCCGGTGCGGGCGTCGCCGGAGGAGCTCAACTGGCGAGCGCAGCCCACGTTTCAGGAAAGGAAGGTGGGGACAGGCGCCCCCGCGCCTCTTACCTCGAAAGATGACTCCAGCTCATCCACCAAGGTGCTCGGAGAGGACCTGGGCGCCCCTGGCGCGGCCTGCAGGAGCGACGCCTGGCCCGGCAGGCCCGGCGGCGGGGGCGGGGGCCCGGGCGGCTGCCCGGAGAACATGCCTCCCAGCGGCGCTGCCATGTCCGCCGCGGCGCGGAGACGCCCGCTGCGCCTGCGCGGGGGCTGGCGGCCGCGTCACGTGACGGTCGCGGTCACGTGGCGGCCGCGCGTCGGCCGGGGCGGGGGGGTTGGGCTCTGGGAACAGCGGCGCTTTGGTGCTGGGTCGCCTCCGCCCTCCGCGCGCGCTGGGGTCCCGGCTCGGCGTTTTGTGGTCGCTCAGACGTGGGGGGGGTTGGCCGGCTCTGACGCTGTCACGTGGCGAGGGAGACCGGGAAACGCGTTTGGACCGGGCGCTGCCCCGGAGCCGCGTCCCCGGCGCTGCCGGAACGCTTGGGGGCTGCGGCCCCGGTGGCCGAGTGAGTGGACGCGGCGCCCGCGCGTTCGCAGACCTGAACCGACGCCTGCGGTGACCAGCTGCCAGTCCTGTCGCCGTGAATACGACCGGAACAGGCCGGCAAAGCCCCCGCTTCTCTGCGGGGATCCGGTAGCCAAGACCCACGCGGCGCCCTGCCTGGGAGCCTGGCGCCGGATCTGCGGCGTCAGCTGTCTTGCGCCAGAGAAAGGGTCACGCTGCTAATAGTTTAGTAACTTGCTCTTAACCCTCGGTGACTCATGTTTACGGAAGGTACGTGTATTTTCGTTATATTTAACGTGACAGTTAATATATGTGATAATGCAGCACATTTATTGAGCCCCCTCTGTCCCCGGGTACTGTTTAGTGATCGGCGTGTTGTTACAGCGATCCAAGTCCCTGCTCTGGTGTGTTTGCGGGAGAGAAACAAACATAAATATTAATACGTGTATGTATAGCAATATCATGTAGAGAGATGAGTGTTAAGACTACACACACACATATATATACATATTACATATATGTAATATACATACATATATATACACACACACACACACACACACACATCCATCCTGGTCAGAGATAGTCAGTGATGGGTTTGAGCTAGGTGGTTGGAAAAGTCCTCTCCAGGGAGTGACTGGAGAGAAAATTTACCTTGGGACGCTTTCTCGGCAGAGGTAGGTGAAGAAGGACCTGCCCGACCTATTTAGGAAACCATAGAAGAGGCTGCAGGGCAGGAGTGGTCCAGAAAAAGCAGGGGCTTCCCCTTGCTTTTCAGTCTCAGGTCGGATCAAAGGGCACCTTCCTAGCTTTGATCTTGGACCCACACGCTCAGCCTCTATCCGAAAGTGTAATACTTTATAGTCATTTTATCTTTAGGAAAAGGGGGAGGGAGGGAGAGGACAGAACGTGGATGTGCAAGATAGGTCACTCCTGCCTCTCCCACGTCCCCATCTGGGCACCTGGCCTGCGACCCAGGTGTGGGTCCTGACTTGAAACTGAGCACGTGACCGTTTGGTCCGCAGGCTGGTGCAATCAGTTGAGCCACACCAGCCAGGGCTACCCTGTTAATTTTCTTCACAGCACTTAAACCTCATCTGCGATGATCTTGTGTTCTTCATTCACTAAGTTTGCCTCACACACATGCACACACCACCTGGGTTGCAGGCTCCATGAGATCACCGCCTGCCTCCCTCACATGTATTCCCAACACCAGCATGTACCTTGCATAACATGGACGTAATACATAGATTGCCATGAGGGAACTAGTCTACTTCAGCAGTTCTCCAACATGTGGGTCTCAGGATCCTTAAATGCCAAAAACCAGGACTCGAACTGTGTTTGTGTGGATTATGTCAGCCCATATTTACCTAGTCAATAGGTAAAATATTTACCAAAACTGAGAATTAAACATTTTATTTAAAAACTTACTACATATTAACCAATATTATTTTAATTAAAAATACAAATTTTCCCAAACCAAAAATTAGAAGTGGCAGCATTTTGCCTTTTTTGCAAATCCATTAACGGCTGGCTCAAAAGATTGTATGTATCTCATGTTTATCTAACCATGAGTAAGTTGCAAGAGTGGTCAGTGGTACTTATTTTGGATTCACCCCAGAGTAGAGCACATTTGGATTTTGCTGGAAACACATCTCATTAGGAAATAGGAGAACACTGCCTTGGGAAGATCGCTGAGGAGAGATCATACATGCAGGAAGCTGAATACAGTGCCTGGCATCGATGGAGTACCGCTGAGGAGACTAGTGATGTGGTGTAATTTATTTTAAAATGCTCTTCCCCCAGGTATAGAAACAGAAGGTGAGTGAGTGAGTGAAGGCAGGGCCAATAGGCAGTCATCTAGGAGAAATCTAACCCACACACAGAGGGCTGTGATTTGTACAGGACTAGGGCAACTGAGGCAGAGGGCTGAGGTGGTGAGATGGGGTCAAATAAACACCGTGGTTTGCTTAGGAAAAAAGCCATCTGTTTGGGAGTGGAATGTGTAACGGCTATCACTGATGGTGACTTGTTTGAAGGATTCAGGCTACCGTTTCCCCAGGATTGTGATGAAAGGGAGCAGCTCAAAGTTCAAAAGGGGCAGAGCTGTAGCCACAGAATACAGTGGGCAGGAGAGCTAGGGTCAGAGGGCCCAAGGAAATGGTCAGGCCAATCCTGTCTAATCGTGACAGGGCAATGTTTCTAAGGGCAAGAACTATGTCTTGGCAACTTTGCCATCCCAACCACCGCCTAGTCTGCCTGGCACAGGTTAGGCAGGAAATAAACATTTGCTGCACCAAATTCTTCACTCCAAAACTGCAACATGTCCTGCTTCTGCGCCCATGCAGGGTGCAAAGGCTTTTTCTGATTTACTCTTATTGCCATCTTAAAACCTTTCCACTGCCAAGATTTCATCAAGTTCATTTTCTATCCCATTGTCTCCTTTCTCAACCATTCAGTCAACCAATGTTAACACTCCTGTACAGTGAGAATAAATACGGTGCCGCCCCTCACTGCATGCATCACATGCACAGCAAGGGCTTCCATATTGCACTTTGTTCAGGAACGTTTCTTGTGCTCAAGGCCATGCGTTACTGGGTTGCAGATCCATTCATTTAGGTTCTACCTTTCTTCCTACTTCACGGAACATGAGCAATTTACTTGAGATTTCATTCCCTCATCTGTGTCATGAGATTGTGTCAGATTGTTAGTTGCTGATCGCTTGTCCCCTTTCCCCTTGTTCATCAGAGTGACAGATGCGCCCCGTTAATCTTCATCTCCCCAAATCACCGCGGATAACATGCCTTACTCTGGCTCATGATATAAGCACGTTATATGGGACTTCAGTGGAAGTTCTTTAAAATGGGTTAGTAGCGACTGCACCCCCGTGGCCCTGCTCCCTTTCCTTATCTTCCTGTAGCCTTCAGTCCCCATTGTCACCTGGGACTGAGGGAGCCTGAAACCATGGTGGGAACATGGTGGGGCTGCTGGAGTTGTAGATTTCTCACTTTAGCCACCTTTTGATGCTACTGTTCTAAATCACTGCTCTTCTGGATTTGCAGCTCTGCACAGCTACTACCCCCGGTCCCCACTGAAACAGATTCAGATAAGGCCACCTGCCTGTGATGGGGGTTCCGAGATCAGCCAAGGGTCGTGAAGTACCTGGCAGCCATTAGATAAGCACATGAAGCAACGGCTTTGCCAGGCCTTTTGTATCTCAGGGTGTTTACTCTAGTAAACACAAGAGTTCTATTCCTCTTCTTTATAAAGGGCCTTTGCTAGCCTTCCTTCATATCCCTGCTTGGCCTTCGGACCCACCCAGAAGGAATAATCTAAATGACTTTTGTTGGGGACAAAGGGAGCAAAAAAGGGGATGGATGTAATACAACAACAATAAAAATTTTTAAATAAATAAATAAATGACTTTTGTTTCCCTTCACAAGCTGGTAGCTCCACCTTCCAGTTTCACCTTTTCTGGACACAGAGACCAGGAGGAACATGTTTACTCACTATTCCTGACTGACTTTAATTGTAATATCATTAACACAAACAGCCATTTTCATTCTCTGACTGAACCAGTTTGGATACATAACAGTGTTTTCTTAGATGTTAAGTTTTTAAAATATTAAAAAATAACTCCATAAAGAGCTTTTCCTGTCAAATGTTTCAAAGTCTCAAAAAAAACCAAACACATCCCATACATAGGAAGTTTGATTTACTCCATGCAAAAATAAAACAGGAAAGCTGTCTTCAAAATCTGCACAAATGGAATTTGTTGACTGGTTGTAGTGCCATGCAGTAAGCAAATAGTTTACCTGACAGTGTCTTCTGTGGTCTTATTTCAGTATTTCAAGTAAACTCCACATGCATTCAATCACTGAACTGAGAGAAGGGGTTACAGTGTAAAGAGAACACCCTGAGGACTGTCTGGGTTTAAATCTCTGGTTTCCCACTTTCCAGCTAGTGACACTGTAGGCCTGTGACTAACCTCTGGGCCTTGTTTTCCTAATCTGTCCCAAGGAGATGATAGTACTTCATCACAAACTGGTATGCTCATCACTGATCCCAAAGGGATCATTAACACTGAGATAATACCTGAATTGTTGTGCCTCAACTAACTTAGTTTACTTAAGGCCAAAAGATGACTCACTGGGCTTACTGTGACGCACAAGGTAAGGAGACCACAGAGCTGTACCAGGGAGCATACAAAGCTGTGTTTATTGTTTCTGGTAACTGCACAGTAACTTAGTTTGTTCACGTTCCTGGGATCACAAATCTGAAACAGAACTTTGCTGCTCAATTAAAAACCTATTCTGAAAAGTGATCAGGTGGTTTTTAAAAAATTCAATCCATATACAGGGTATCTTAGAAATCTTTGCCACGCAATACACTAGCTTTATATTTTAAAATCTCTGCGTAGAAATGAAAAAATCAAAGCATACAAATTTAATTTTGTTCTACATTTTAAAATACTACCCTTCACTTCATTTAAAAGATTTTCATCCATTGCAAACCATTTTGCAGCTCAACTGCCCGTTTAAGACAGAATGCAGAAAGCTGAGAGAATCAGAACTAAGCACTGTCTTGACTGAACCGAATCAAGAACTCGACCAGAGTCCTCGTGGGCCTCCCCGCCATGCCCTTCCGCAGGTATGGAACCTCGTCCTTGTTGGCCATCACACCTGCTATGTCCAAGTGTGCCCACTTGGGATGCGTCACAAACTCCTTCAGGAACGCTGCAGCTGTGCATGCTCCTGCAGACCTGAAAAGGAAGAAATTATTCTAGCCCGTGTAAAGGTGCGTGGGACATTTTACGAAGATTCTCCACTCTTGCTGAGTAGACTGACCAGAGAGCAAAAGTCAAGCTTATGAGACCTATGAAGAACTGAACCTAGAAATCGCTTCCAGATACTTATCTTTAGACAGCTTTAAGCACTAAAGGATCAATTCCAAATTCCCTTGTTCCTAGGTAATGAATTTTCTGTATTCCCCATCACATTCACTTACTATTTGTCTACAATGACCTTTAGACTTGAAAATGTGTAAAATTTTCAGAACCATTTGAAAAATACCTTAAAAATTACAGGCATTAGAAATTAGTGCTTACAAGCACTACATCAAAAGAAAATTAGATCGTTAAACCTCTTGTGAATGGGGCTAAAAGTGAAAGTGATTGCAAAATTGTACTTTTAAAGCTCATTTTACATACCTGTATTTTCCGATGTTGTTCACATCAGCAAGCTGGCAGTCTACGACCTGTCTTGTGTAATGTTCAAAAAGAGGCATCCTCCAGACGCGGTCCCCTGTTTCGATACTGGCCTAACGAAGAACCAGATGAAGGAAAAGGTTTGGGCAAATTCACAGGACTGAATGTGCAGTGTCCGAAACGCAAAAAGAGCTGTGCTGACCTATTACTCTAAAATGTTAGGCTACAAAGCAGATTCCAGGATTATTTTATGAATGAAAACACTTAAAAATTATAAAAGAAACCAAGCATGCTGTAAAAAAAAATCCCACATATTTGTAGGGCTAAAATCATCATGTTTTGAGGAGCCTCAGGGTCCACTGTCACGCAGGCAAGCTGGCAGGCGCACGCTGTGAGCCAGTAACGCTCATCACCTCGATGCGCTGGGGAGACACGGGCCTGGAACTGTACCATGACGCCCAGATCCTGGGACTAGGGGGCCTCATTCGTTCATGTAATCACTTACACACCATGTGTTCATTCACATTTACGGGACTTTTACTGAGCACCACCAACTGTTTGAGAAATAAAGACATTACCATCTGAGCCTCAGAGGGGCCAGCGTTTCACTACATTGGTCGGGAAGCAGCCATGTGGCTGAGGAAGCAGCAGCTGTAGCAGCTAAGCGTGGACAGTGGCTGCCTCCAGGAAAACGGACGTTTTTAATTGTTGTAAACAGCCGGCTGTTAAGTAATCTTTATGCATGTGTTGCTTTTTCAAAACAGCTTACATATTAAAAAGAAGAGAGTGCCGGGGTGCTACGCTAGAGACACTGGGCACATGAGCGACTGGAGGGGCAGGTCTGCGCCCGGCCAGGGAGCAGCCAGCTGAGCTGCCATCGCCGGGGTGGGCATGGGAGGGCTCCACAGACACCAGATGTGGAGGAGGCGGTGTAGGGTGAAAAGCTGAGCGCCTTAGACCATCATCAAGAATTATTCAAAGCCCTGGCTGGTGGCACAGTGGATAACGCACCAGCCTGCAAACCCAAAGGTCGCTGGTTCCATTCCCAGCCAGGGCACATAACCAGGTTCCAAGCCAGGTCTCCCGCCAGATCTGTGGCTGGAGGCAGGTGAAAGGCAACCATACATGGATGCTTCTCTCCTTCTCTGCCTCTCTCTCCCTCTCTCTGGAAATAATAAAATCTTAAAAAAAAAATTATTCAGGTACACTTTGCACATGTTCCCCACTGGCACAGTAAGCTCTCACTAACTGCCCGCTGGAAGAAGGAGGTGCCACCTGGAACTGTCATGTAGTGAGGCCAATGGTACCAGGGTCAGGAGCTCAGCAGAGACCGGGCTCATCAGTGGAGGGGCCTGCTGATGCCAAGTGAACAGACGAGCTTCCTGGTGTGGCCCACAAACAGTAAGAAGAGCGTGAGGCTCAGGACTGAACACCCACCACAGAGACAGACGAAGGAGGGAACCAGTGGAGATGGTCGCTAAAGCCAAGATGGGGGTGTCACCAGCAGGTCACCAAGGTAACATGCTACCTCTGGAGGGCCTCTGTGAGGCCAGCAGCAGGGCTTGTAGGGGACAGGTGTGGAGGAGGCATCCTTGTCACCCGCTGTGAGCGGACCAGGGCAAGCGTCAGGTACATGCTCGCCTACTTTGCCCATGACCTGAATTCACAAAGGTCACTCCTTCCTATATAGAGCTGGCCTCATGGCCTTTTCTACCCCAGAGACTCACAGTCTGCCCGTGGTAGCAGTGAGTCATTTCCACATCACTAATAGGACAACCCTAACGTTGCTACATTTATAGGAATCCCAAAGCACGCTGGATTAAGTTTGTTGCATGCTTGATTCAAGGGCAAATCTACAGATGAAAAGCACTAACACAGGCTCAAGAATTTTATTCTGAGGCTAGCATGAGCATCAATTTACGTCTCCATGCATTACTCCTACCTCAGACAGCTTGTTCCACAGCCAGGACGAGTTGGTGAAGACCCCAGTGGCGGCAGACCCCAGGGCTATGTCCATGGCACCTGCAAGACACGGCCCTCAGGTCAGCGCTCGTCTCTGCACGCGTGATGAATTTCTCCACCAACCACACCAGAACTTTATTCCCCATTTTCAAACATTAAAAAAGCTTAGGAAATCCTCACTATAGGTATCAATTTTCTCAAGCTGGAAAGAGAAAATTATTAGGGGAAAATGCAAAAAAGAAAATATATTGTCACCAATAATCTCCTATCCCAAGGATAACCATCACATATTTTTAAATATTTCCTTCCAGATCTTTTCAAATAAAAAATATAATTAAGACCATACTACGTATGTCCAAGTATGTGTTCTTCCTTTTATGCTTTAAACATTTTCCCTCTTTTACAAATGTTCGAAAGTAGTTTTGGTGATTCTAAAAGCCCATTGGGTAGAAATAACAATTTACTTATTACTGGATATTTAGGCATCTCTAATTTTTCCATATTTTAAACCAATCTCAGTAAGTATCTGCTTAAAGAATTTGATGCCTGTTATTTTTAAGAGGCTATTAGTATTTTATCATATTTATTTCCTTCTCCAACAAAGCTATGTCTCATTAGCTGATTTCAGAAATAAAGCGGAGAGCCAGCCTTTCATCTTGTTCATTTGGTGGCATCACTGACCATGCAAAGCAGGTGCCACAGTGATTAAACTGACCCTTCCAGGGAAGGGAGCAGCCCTTGGGTGTCAGATGATTCTGTGCCTTTAAGATGTTGGAGTGTATCCTTTTGCCAAAAAATCACAAACTCTATTAGTAATTAGCTCACAGTAAAAAACTACAAACAGTTGACAATTTACAACAAATCACTATTTTGACATGGTGGCCATATGTAAAAGCCTGTGATTCCGCATGACATTTGGTCAACTCGGGTCTGTTTTGGATCATTTGTTTCTTTGGGTTTTGTCACTCTTTCCCTTCCAATTATCTCTCAAACCTACGTACACCTCCGTCTACCGTGAATGCTACCATTCCAACTACCAGATCATGGTAATAGTCTTTTAAAAAACTTACTAAGGAAAACTTCAAGTATACACAAACCAAAGAGTCACATAATGCACAGGTACCCTCCGGCCCTCCAGTCGACAGGCACACGGCCAGCCAGGGTCCCTTTCACAGCCACACTGAACACTCTCCAGTAGCTCCCAGCTGCACTGGCTCCAGACAGACCTGCCCCTCAGGGGCTGACGGTGCCACTGCGGAGCCGGTGGTCTGGCCTTCAGCCCGCGCCGGCCGCATGCAGACGCTGTATTGTAGGGCCTTGTCCAAACTCCCAATGGTCACAACCCGGCAAATGGACCTGTCCTCAGGTACTGATGCTCAAGGGGGTCATGTAAGTTGCCAGAGGTTGACAAATTATAGGTGGCACAGCTGCAAGTCACCTCTGGGTTGGCCTTAAAGGCAGTATGCTTCACGTGACACTGGCCTGTCCTGTGAAATGAGACTCTTGCCCCTCCAAAATGTTTTTACTTCCACATAACAAAAAGTTCATAAAACTCAGTGGGCATGAGATATAGCATGATTTTTTTAAAAATACTGATTTTGGGATTTATCGCCATCTTTTCAGATCTGTGTCAAAAAGTCACTATAACTAACAAACTAAGTAGCATTTCTAGATGTCAACCTGGAAGGGTGGATCTGAGCTTTCCCGGGAAAGAAAAGTCTAATTTCTCATTTGCAAATCTTGTCTTAAAGCTACAGCCTGGCATTATTTGAAAACAAATCTAATATTCAAAGCAGTTTATAACCACGGCACACAAGCCTGCTGGTGAAGGTGTCCGGGAGCAACAGGGGACCGAACTTCAGCACGGCACTGCCCTGATGCAGCGTGCAGCCCTGCCACACCCAGAGGCAGGAGGCGCCCCATCCCACCTGTCAGGGTGGCGGCGTCGATGATGATCTTTGGGTTGAAGGTGTGTGCGTAACAGAGAGCATCGGCCAGGATGAGCCTCCCCTCGGCATCCGTGTTGTCCACCTGCGGAGCAGAGGGTGGAGAAGGGGAGGAGGTCAGCCAGCCCAAGTGATGAACATCCAAACTAGGGGCCCGCAATCAGTGGCAATTCAAGTGTGAGTGACACTTATCACTGAGCATCAAAAACATGCTGATACTTCAGTTAGAATGGGAAGGCAATTAATCTGAAAAGGCAAATGTAATTAAAATCCCTATACTCGAGCTAATGACTTTGCAAGCTGAAATCAACAGAAAGCGTCTCATCCATTTCACCAACAAGTTTCTAACTCAAAGAGAAAAACGTCAAGATTTCCAAAAATCAGCTGAGGAGTTTAAGAAAGTTACAGAAAGGTGGCAGCCTGGCCCTGCAAGCACGAGAACTCTGCCACTTCAGCCACTTGGTGTACAGGATGTGCCCCCTGCAAGAGCCACCTGTCATGACAGCGTGTGCATGCACCAGCTGCGGACCTGCAGACCTGCGGACCTGCAGCCCCGCCCCACAACGCGCCGGGACTCAGGACAGAGCTCTCAGCCACACAGCTGCGTGGGGAGTTCCGCATGGCACAGGTGGCCAGAGAGCAGCCTTTCTTTCCCTACAGAGCCACAGTGACTTGGGGGTGGCATTCAGGATGGAGGGGGAACAATAAGGTAAGAAAAAGAGTCTTAAAATTCCCATAAAGAAATAGTTTTGACTTGGCATGAAAAGCCACTTGAAATAAAGGCTCCGCCCTTCCCTCCACGGAGCCTGCCCTCTGCACCCACTCCGGGTGTGTCTGTGAGGCAACCGGGGGTTGTTTGGGAACACCAGGACAGGACAGGCTATGTCTTCCGCTCACACACCTGTATGGTCTTTCCATTTTTGGCTCTGACGACATCCCCAGGCTTGTTGGCCTTGCCACTCGGTAAGTTTTCACAAAGAGGGGCCAACCCTGTTGGTAAAAGAGAAATGAAGGAACATAGACTATGCTGGGTCCAAATACACCACCCACAGCAGAGATGCCACTGGTCAGAAGCATGCCCGACACAGACGCCACCTTTGCCAAGTGATAAATGCAGCATCAGCCATCACCCAACTGACAGGCATCTATAGCAGAAGCAGACACCTAACTGGATCTATCATAAGGATCAATGAAACAAACCAAATCCCAGTACATCACAAGACAAGCCTGGACCCTTCAAAACCACCAACGTCATGAAAGAGAGAAGGGCAGGAATAGGGCTCTAGGTTAAAGAAAACTAAAGAGATGTGGAAAGCACATTCAATGTGTGATCCTTCACTGCCTCCTACATTTAAAAAAAATAAATAGAAATAAACAGGTGTGCGCGCACACACAAAATGATTCTTTTTTAGACAATTGGGAAGTTGGAATTAAGTTACTAGATTAATCCTTGCAGATGGCAATTACACTGATAGTCCTTGTTCTTAACAGACAGGTGCTACAGTATTTGGGGTGACATGTCATGATGTCTACTACTCAACGGCTCAGCAAAAACCAGGACTGGGATATTAAATGGAGGTGAGGGGTGTCAGACACACCTGGGTTCCCGCTGCAACTTCCCGTGCTATGGATGTGACATCTGGGCAAGTCATTTAATGTAAGTCTCCCCTCCTCCCCGGCCCCTTCTCTGAAACATGGCAAACTGCCAGCATTCTGTCTGCATACTGTATGGCACAAAGAGCAGCTGTGTACAGGACACTTTTTAAATGTCTAGCATTTTCTGTGCATCCCAGCATTTAATCCACTGCCACCCTACGGGGCAATCGCTAAATGATCCAGCAGTGCTCTCCCGCAATGATGACGGGGCGCCTTCCACTGGAGGAAACCACAACTTGACTTCAAGTGCCCCTGGATACCAACCACTTTCTATAGAGGTAAAACAAAGCAATCCTAGTTACAGCCCTCAATTGCGAAATGCATTTAACTCAGTCGGTTCAGACAAGAAAAAGATTTATCTCAGCTCAACAGCTTCTGCTTACTGAAGAGCTAAAAAGCACGAGGTTTTTAGAGGAAACCATGCGGGAAGCCTCAGTTCCGTATCTGCCGGGTGCGGCTCTCCAGGACCCGGCCTGGCCCACTCACCCACGAGGTTGATGGGCAGACCGAGCTTGGCGGCAGACACGATGGCTGAGCATATGGTGGCAGCTCCTCCCATGTCAGCCCGCATGAGGTCCATGTTTGCAGCCTGCTTGATGGAGATGCCGCCACTGTGGGGAAACACACATACAATGTTAACACAAAATTAGAGGGCCGCTATCTTAAAAAGGAACACACAAGCCAAGGACTGACTACTGCATAAAAGCACCATCCACTCGGCAAAGAAAAGTCTTAATTTCTAAATTCCCAATCTGAATGATTTCTTCATTTTAAAAGCGGACACTGCAGTCTTTGTAACAACAGATAGGTGTCTTAGCTCATTTTGTTTCTATTTGAATGAAATGTAAGCAGCAGCCTTGGAAACGCTCCTACATCTTGTAATCGATGCCACTCAAGTCGCAAGTTCCATCTCTAATTGGCTCATTGACTCCTGACCCCACACAGATGTGTCTCTTCAGCAACTTTTATGTCTCAATCAACCTGAACATCACAAGTCATTAACTAGGACAAGCGCGAGGAAGATGGGAGGGTCTCCGCCCACCCGACAGCAAGAACAACCCCACCCTGCGGAGGGCAGAATCCAATGGGATCGGAAGGTGCTGACCGGAAGCCTCCCAGACAGAGCTCACACATGGGCACTGATAGGGGCTTCAATGAGCAAAAAACCCAGACTACTCCCCCAACCAGTTTCTGTAACTAACTAGTGCTTTTCCACTTCCAGATGTAAGAAGCCGGAAATCACTTGCTGTGCCCACTGGGTGTAGGGTCGGGGCTTCCAAGTTTGGGTCCTGGGATCTGGCCAACTTGCCCCGGTGACTCTAGAGATCTGCCCTCTGCACTGAGGTCTCTTTCCAGACATTAGGTCCTAATTCTCACTCACCTCCCAAGTGCTTGATGGTGAGATGCTGTCACCTGCAACTGGAATCAAAGATCACCCACCGACTCCGCAAAAGAAAAGAAACACACTCCAGGTCCAGGAGAACCTGGTCACCAGGCTGTCCTACCTCCTCCCCTTATCTCAAGGCCACTTCTGCTCCGGGAGTTCTGCTCTGTCTGTAGCACTCTCAATCTAAAGGAACCAGCCACCTTCTAGAACAGTCTTGAATGCATCCATTTCTTTTCTGCTATATCCATCCTGGTGAGGCTTCCGACACCTGTCATTCAGATGTTTGCCACGAACTTACATACTCAGCTCTCCCTCCATCAGTGTTACCTCATTTCATGAGCCACACAACCACCACATTTTTTACCAAAAAAGTCTATTTCAAGCCAAATCCCAACAGATGTGTAGAAAAATGGTAAACAGATTCTAAAATTGATATGAAAATGCAAGGACACTGCCAAAGTAATTTTGAAAATGAAGAGCAAAGCTATAGGACTGAATTATTAGACTTCAGGACAAAATCTAGTCACAAGATCCTGGGGAAAGGATACAGAGTTGAGATAGATCAACAGTTACACAATTAGCTGATTCAACAATAGTGCTAAGAAAGTTCAACGAAGAAAGGAGAGTCTTTTAAACATAAGCAGTGCCACCATAAAGGGGCTGGAGAAAAATATAGGCAGT
>PVIW01010117.1:0-46621 GCA_004026585.1 Noctilio leporinus
GGTAGAGTATTCTTGGTTGCAGGCCTTTGTTTACCATGACTTGAAATACTTTTTGCCATTCCCTTCTGGCTTGAATTGTTTCTGTTGAATAATCATTTGATAGCCTTATTGGAGCCCCTTTGCATGTTATTTGTCTTTTCTCTCTTGATGCTTTTAGGATTCTCTCTTTGTCTTTGAAATTAGCCATTTTAATAATAATTGCCTTGGGGTTGGTCTGTTTGGGTTGATCCTCATTGGGACCCTCTGTGCTTCCTGAACTGGATTAATGTTTTCATTCATCATGTTAGGGAAATTTTCTATCATGACTTTTTTGAACATGTTTTCCATTCCTTGTTTCACTTCTCCTTCTGGTATCCCTATGATACAGATGTTGTTATGTTTCATGTTGTCCTGCAGCTCTCTTAACCCCTCTTCAGTCTTATTCAGCTTTTTTTTATCCTCTTGTACTGTCTTGGAGTATTTGTCTACATTATCCTCCAACTCGCTGATCCAGTCCTCTGCTTCCTCTAGCCTACTGTTGATTCCTTCTATTGTATTCTTCAATTCAGAAATTGTATTCTTCATTTCCTCCTGGCACTTAGCACTTATTGATAGTTTCCATGTCCTTTTACATGCTGTTGTAGTTCTCAGTAAGTTCCTCGTAACTTACCTGGAGTTCTTTGTAATTTCCCTGGAGTTCTTTGTAGTTCTCCTGGAGTTGTTTACAGTTTTCTTTGATGTGGCTGAGCTCACTGAGCTTCTCTATCATCGTTCTTTTGAATTCCTTATCTGATATTCCAGGTGCCTCTGTTTCATTTTGTGTTCTTTCTGGGGATTCTTCCTTTCCTTTTGGTGATGGACTGATTCTTTTTTTTCCCCCATTTTGGGTGTCTGTTCTTGCTTGCTTTTTATTTTTTTGTTTTTTCCTTGGGTTAACCTGCTTTGCTTCCTTGCCTTAGTTTGAGCACCCTTCTGTGATAGGAGATTTGTGGAGTTCAGTGTTGCTGTCTCCCAGATTTTCTCCACTTGCTGTTCTTGATGTGTCCTTTATTTGGGCTGTCTGGTTGTATTCTGGGCATGTGGGCTTTTAGCAGGAAAACAAAACAAAAACAAACAAACAAGAAAAAACAAAAACCAAAAATTCAAAGCAAACCAACCCAAACAAAACAAACAAAAAAGTACAAAAGGAAAAAAGAAATAAAAATGATGATAATAATAAGGAGAAAGGATTTAGATGGCTGTTCACCCTTAATAATCCCTGACTGGTCCAGATGGAGCCTGGACCTGAGGGCTTATAGCAGAGAAAAAAAAAAAAGAGAGAGAGAGAGAGAGAGAGAGAGAGAGAGAGAGAGAGAAAGGGAGAAAGTCACAAGACAAAGAGAAATCAATATTAATAAAGAAAGGGTTTAGGTGTCTGTTCACCCTTTATGGTCTCTGTTTGGTCCAGGTGGAGCCAGGACCAGTGGGCTTTATCAGGGAGAAAAGAAAGAAGAAAGAAAGAAAAAATAAATAAATGGGGGAGAAAGTCACAAGACAAGGAGAAATCAATATTAATAAAGAAAGGGTTTAAGTGTTTGTTCCCCCTTTATGATTTCTGATTGGTCCAGGTGGAGCCAGAACCTGTTGGCTTTACCAGGAAGAAAAGGAAAAGAAAAATTAAAAAAAAAAAAAGAGGAAGGAAGAAAAGAATAAAGAAATGGTTTAGAAAGACTGGGGAAGGGAGGAATACTTAGATTGAGGACTGGGAATATGTTGTAGCCACAGAGTAAGTAGACTTTAATTCGAGAATAGAGGGAGGGTCTTGGGTATTTAGGTGGATTGAGGTATGGTGGGGATTAAGAATATGTGAGAAGTATCTTTTGCAAAGGATATGTTGGGGCTTAATAGTTCATATTGCTCTCGGTATAACTCATGTGCTTGAGATTGGCAGCAATCCCTTTCCTGAGGCTGCCTCTTTTTCTTGGTCAGGACTTTACAGTCTATAGTCTATATTCTAGCTGGTGTTGGCTCATGGCAGGGCCTCTGATTATCACAGTCAGGGCTGATTCTGAGTGTCCGTCCCCAGGTAGGCTGGTCCTTCCACAGCCTGGCTGGGTTTTAGGGCTGCTGGTATTCTAGAGCCTGCAGGGTGCTCCCTCTCACTCCTGGCGGAGGCTCCTGCCCCTGAAGAGCACCCAGCACCCCTGCAGGGCAGCCTGCAACTTCGCCCCTCCCTCCCTGTGACGACTGGCCCCAGCCCCGCAGTTCTGGGAAGAGGCCGCCCCTGTCCGTCAACACTACCAGGGGTCTGCCTATGCTGCCCCATCCCCCCAGGGCGGGCACCAATCCTCCAAGCCAACCAGCTCTCCGAGGAGTCCTTTAAGAGGCCTCTGTGATGAGCCCCTCCCAGGTGTGGGCTGTGCGGCCTTTGTCTCCGGCAATGGCGGGTCAGTTACCCCCACTACTAATTCCCTGGCTCACCGTTTGGAGTTCCAGTGGAGCCTGGGGTCCTGTGTGGTTGCGCAGGGCTGGGCCTCCCCCCTCAGATGGGCTTCTAGCTGCTGTTTCCCCGGTGGCCCAGCAGCATCTTTTTCGGCCTTCTTGCCACCACGGCTGGTGCACTTCCCCGCTCCCCCACTCCGGCTTCCCACAGGACTCTTCTCCTCTGCCTCTAGTCCCACAAGGAGACTCCTCTCCCTGTTGCTGGAGCGAGTCTTTCACACAGTCCCTCCCCTGTAAGAGTTCAATTCCGTGTTCCCTGCGGCGTTTGCTCTCGCTGCCAGTACTTCACTGTTGAGACTTCTAGTTGCCAGGGAGCCCGGAGCTGGCCTCAGTCAAACGCGCCCCTCTGGGCAGAGCCTCCACTGCCCAGAGCCGACCTCGGCCCGCAGGCTGGTCGGTTGGAGACGCTTCACCTACTGTCCTGCTGGCCTCCTCTGCCTCTGGGCTGTGCTCCCCTGTGTCCAGATGCTGACTGCTCCAATTCTTAGGGTCCTGAAGACGTCTCACGCTCCCTATCTTGTCCTCTAGCTGCTCTGGTACTCGAGAACACCATCAGCACTGCTCTCTACTCTGTCGCCATCTTTTCCTCACCAGATTTTTGTTAAGATTCTATTTTTATGGACTTAAAAAAACAAAACCTGAATGGTGTGAACATATTTATTGAATCTATTTCACTGTATGTAGATTATACCTCATAAAAAGAAGTTAAACAATTGAACCTTGAAGGAAACAAAATCAAAGGAGAGTAACCAGGATAGAAGGGTATCTAGGAATTGACAGGAAGAAATTAAGAAATTAACTATTAGAAGGGGAGAAGAATTAGGAACTCTACTGGGTAATTTGGGAATTGTTGAAAGGTTGTTATGCAAAATTGGTTGAAAAATGAATGTCAAAAAACCAGGCAAACATATTGCAATGGAAGGAGGACAATTTATGATAAGTTGCTTTCCTCTCAAGGTAATCAACTGCCTCAGTGGAAGTATTCAAGGACAAACTAGAAGCTTGGAATTTTCAGTTTTTTTGTTTGTTTTAATTTTCAGTTTTTGATGATCCTCTTAGATGAAGGGAATTATTGAGATCCTTTCCAGTTTCAGCAACCTCAGGTTCTTTTTGGGGGGCTAAAATACTAAAATTAGCCCTGACTAGTGGCACAGTGGATAAGGCACTGGCCTGCAAAACCCAAAGGTCGCTGGTTCAATTCCCAGCTAGAACACATATAACCAGGTTGCAAGCCAGATCTCCAGTCAGGTCCATAGCTGGAGGCAGGTGAAAGGCAATCATATGTTGATGTCTCTCTCCCTCTCTACCTCTGTCCCTTCCCTCTCTCTAAAAATAAAAAATAAAAAAATAAAATAAAATAATATATTAAGATTATTAGGAGCTCTGCTTCTTGCAAAGGACCAAGGTACTTTTTGTATCTGGACTTCAGGTTTACCTGTGTGAAAGAACTCCGTACTAACACTCTCTTGACTCCCAGAATTGTAAAGAAAGTCAATGATAAGTATCTAGACATTACAAACCTTGTTCATAGCAATATTTAAACAAGCATACATATTAAAGAGTGAATATAAAATAAGACTTAAAATCTGAGGAAAGGTTTAATAAATAGTTTTATAATCATCTCATGTTCAGGAATTATTAAACATTTATACATACAATTTTAATAATAAGTAAAAATTTAGTGTTACAAGTAGTTTCTCATAAAATGAATTGTAGTTGAAGGCTGAAAACTGCTTAAATATTAATATGAGCACTGAACTTCCACAATTTTAGTTGGGATATACATAAAATGTACATCCAGTTATTGCAGGCAGTATTTATGTTGGTTTGACTAATCTCATCTATTAGTATTGGCTGTGCTGTGTAAGACCCAAGATAATTTTATAATACAACTACTTCATCAAACATTGAATGTGTCTCCTAGGGTTGAACAAGTTCAAGTGTTTGATGATTTGATTATAGATCTAATCATAGGCCTGGCTGGTGGCTCAGTGGATAGGCACTGGCCTGCGAACCCAAAGGTCTCTGGTTCAATTCCCCAGCCAGTGAACATAACCAGGTTGCAAGCCAGGTCTGGAGCTGGAGACAGGCAAAAAACAACCATACATGGATGTTTCTCTCCCTCTCTGCCTCTCTCTTTTCCCCTCTCTCTAAAAAATAAACAAAATCTTTAAAAAAACAGATCTGATCATAATTGTTATTTAGTTGGGCTAAATATTGATTGAAAATAATGTAACATTTTGAAATTCTACTAATGTTTGTATTATTTGCTTATATGTTCAACTCCTTAAATAAAAACTTAGTATTATTTTAATAGCAGTATTTTGACTATATCACATTCAGGCTAAAAAGTAAGGTCACAATGTCGAGATTCATATATATCAGATGTAAAACCATCAGGGATTTGGGGAAGAAGAAAAGATGAGACTTCTGATGTGATCTGAGGTAGCTGAGTAACTCACAGTCACAAGTCAGTTTCTGACTATAAAAAAGACATCTGATCAGCTTGTCATGCTCTATGTTTAATGCAGTGTTGCAACAACTTTTGACACAAATGACTATCCACTATTTACTTATTAAAGGCAGAAACCTACTGGAAAATTGAGTGAAATTATCCATACTTTAACAGTTTTGAACAGATTGAATTATGATCAAAATTTCTAAAAAACACCTTTCTGAAGACATAGGTATTATACTATTGAGTTCTGTTATAGTAGTTTGTCATGTATTACAAAATTGTTTCTATACTCAGAATATAAAGTAACATTGTGTAATTGTGGGAGAATTTAATACCTATAGTTGGACCTGTGATTCATCGGTAGCTATGCCATTTGGAAAGATATTGTTAGTCCAGAAGGCTGATTAATTTTCATGTTATTCTTTTCTCATCAGTTCTGTTTTATTTCCAAATTTCCAACACTTGTCCTTAATTTGGATTCCTTGGACAGAATTACATAGTAAACCAAACATGACCTTTCTTGTGTTTTAGGTTAATTAAAAGAAAGCTTTCAAATAAGACAAAACAAAATTCTGAAACTCAGTGAACGGTTCAGATACTATTTTTAAGTTAGTTGTTAACATTATATGTGAATGTAATTTTCCTGTATCTATTAGGGACTTGAAAATAAATCAGTTATGTTTATATATCATTTCAGGCTTGCATGAACAACTAGAATGAAACAAATCATCAACAAAGTATGAATGTGAACTTGTAAGAGAGGATATATTTAAATTAAATAAATATTTTCCAAAGACTTTTTAGCCAATGGAATTAAATGAACTGGCTTGCTGACACATCTCTTATGTATTCTATATTATTCTTTAATGGATGAGTATAATATATAACAACAGATTTTTATAAAGTTTTCCTGTGTTTACACTAAGTATTTTAAATTAGATATATACTTTTATTTGCTTAAATTGTTTTCAAGAATTTTTCCAAAAATGAATCAACTGAATAACAAATACCTGCCCATGATGTAAAACTTAATCACTATGTAATACGACAATAAAATTAAATTTAAAAAAATTAAAAATAAATAAATAACAAAAAATTTAATCACTAATATGGTGATCTTTGTCCTAATATAATCCTTTGTTTCCAGTTCCTTATCAGTTGAAAGTCTGGCACATGTTGTAATATAAAACTAAATTTTTCATCATATAGTCTAGTAGCATCAAGTTAGGGCCTAAGGTCAACCATATCAGTCAAATACCCAACTTGAGAAAAAAATTCATTGAAAAGCTCTTCAAATGTAAGCAGTGACATTTGAAAGAATTAAAAGACTCAAGCACCAATTTAAATGAAGGGCCATCCCCCTCTGGTATATTCTCTTTACTAGTTGAATGTTATAATATTAAATGTATCAAAGTGATATAAGGTAAATTAGTAATATGATATTTTATTGATTGCTTATATATTTGTTGAAAAAATCTATTTTCAGCCTAGAGATATAATGGAAAAACTGTTTCTAAACACACAGTGTGCAAAGTTCTGAAAGTTATTGCTTTAAAAAAGTGCTGTTTAAAGGGCAGTAAATTCTGGAGGGCCCTTAGGTCTTGTTTGAGCCATGTACTTTGCTTCTAAAATGGTAGTTATAAAAGAAATTCTTCAGACAATGCCCCCTAATGAACCTTCAAACTGTTATTAAAGCCATATTGTGATTTTATTATCAATCTGGATGATTAAAAATAGGCTATCTCAATATATTATAGTAAACTAAATTGGAATGGATGGAAAGAAATTAACTGAAATATGACACAAGTTAAGGCTTTTCATATTAAACAACTTGATAGGTGTTTAATAGATATGACATTTTACAAAGCTTTACAAAATAAACTATTTTTATCCTTTTACTATGTTAATAGTTTCCATAGGGACTATACAAGATTTTTTTGCATTGACCAATGAGAATGATATGTAGATGTAGAAAGGAAGACAAAGATAATCTTGGAGCCAGATACTTAGATACAGATACAAATACAAATACAGATACAAAATAGAGAAGCAGAGTAAGAAATATTGCTTTAAGGCTATTGTGGGGAATATGCTGGGTAAATATATACCTGTCACCAGATGCTCTACCTTGCATTCCTATGGTAACCAGAGGCTGTGAAAACATCCTCTCAAATTAAGATTTGCTGGCTGGGTCCACCCTATTTCTGATCCTTGATTGGTTTTCAAAACCAAGTATCACAATGATACTGTGATAACTATATATTTATTTTATAAATAATACTTGTTTTATTTTGTATCATTAAAGTAGTACATGCTGAGAATATGACAGACTACTAAATGAAGAAAAGCAAAAAGGAAAATCAATGCAATCATAATTCAACCACGAGGGTTATATGAGCTCTGTCCCAAAAGTATTAAGCCAATGTCAATATAATTAAAACAGTTTGCATGGCCGATACTTTGGGGACAGACCTCGTATATTGCTGCAGGCCATATATATCTATATATTATATATAGGTATAATTTATATACATATATAATTATATATATATAATTATTTTATATAAAATAACTTTAAAATATTTTATCCATTATTTTTAGAAAGAGGAGAAGGGAGGGAGGAAGAAAGGGAGAGAAACATCAATGTATGGTTGCCTGTCACCTGCCTCCATCTGGGAACCTGGCTGGAGACCTGGCTTGCAACCTGGGTACCTTCCCTGACTAGAAATTGAATCAGTGACCCTTGACTTCTCTGACCAGTGCTCAACCCACTGAGCTACACCAGTCAAATCCTAAAATAACTTTTAAAAATGTATTTGGATTTTAGTTGTCTAAAAACATGTTGCCTCTCTAGGACAGTAATGAGGGCATTCTGTTTTTTTCACCATCCTCTCCAAGTTGACCAGCTGTGTGATGAATCTCTTAGAAACACTTTAGGTTAGAATGCTTGTGCATCAGTTAAGAAACTTTCAGGTACAGGTTATAATATTAGAAGTAAAAACAAAAAGGGGTTCCTTGAGAAGGATGGTTTCAGAGTTCTGGGTTCACTTCTTTTTCAGTCTTCTTCACATGGTCTCAAAAAATGACCCCCTTAAGTATGAGCTTCTGATGGGGGAATCAAACCTTCACCATAGGCATGTATCCTGACCACTTTTTAGCCCTTAACATTCAATATCCTTCTCTGTCATTTAGCATTGTTGGTCATGCCCTCCTTAAAACCCACCTTTTCTTCACCTCTGTGACATCACACTCTCTACTTTCCCTTTTTCTTCCCTAATCATGTCTTCTGGTTTTTCCTTCTTGGATTTCTACTGCCTGTCCTTTGTGTGTTCTGTTCAACTCAGTATGGCACAATAGGTACAGGTTAGTGGTTAGAGTGCAGACTGAGGCCAGGCCATATGGGTTTGGTTACTCACTATGAAACTGCATGTGTTGCTTTGGACAGAATATTTCACCTATCTTGGCCTCAGTTTCTTTCACTATAAAAAAGAATGATAATAATGTATTTATCTCATTTGCTTATTGTGAGGATTAAGCAAATTTAAAATACCTATGCTTTTTTATTTATGATAGGGTTATGTCTTGACAAACTCATTGTAACTTGAAAATATCTTAAGTCAAAATGAATTTAACACACCTAACTTATGAATGTTGTAGCTTAGCTTCACCTAACTTAAATGTGCTCAAAACACAAAATTCAAAAAACACTAGCATAATAGTACACTGTGTCAGCTGTTCAACCTCATGAGAGTATGGCTGACTATGGCTCAGTATATTGATAGCCTGGGAAAAGATCACAATTCTAAATTCTAAATGCATTTTCTACCAAATTTTTTTTATAGATTTCCAACACTGTAAAGTAAAAAAGAAATTTGTAAGTTGAATCATTGTAAGCTGGGGACTTAGCTGTACATAAAGCCCACTGTACATAAAGTCCTTTTAGTTTAAGGACAAAACAAACAAAACCCAGATTTCCCTCCTAATTTTCTTTTCTTTGTTGTGAGTTTTTCTAGATGAACTTACTTTTCTCGAATGGCGTCTTCTATCAATGATATGCTGATAACAACTATGCTGACACAGCTTGCTCCAGCCTACACCTCCCTCTTGAACATGGAATCAAGCTGATGAATAGACATTTCCACTCATCTCAGACTTACCCAAAATAAGCTCACTACCCACCTCACCAGAAAATTTTTATTTTCTCTCTTGGAAAAAGGTGTCCAAATTCACAAGCTGGGATCTTGGGTGTAATTTTTTCTCTCTCGCTTTCCCTACACACAATTAGTCATCAAGTCAGGTCACATTCACTGATACAATATTTTTATTTCCTGGGCCCCTCCCGAAATCAGGACACTCACTAAGTCAGGCTTGAATTACCAGATCAGATTCTCATTAGTCTCTTGGCCTCCTAACTTATTCCTCTGCAGTTTACTCTCCAAGGAGCTACTGAACGGATTTGACTTGACTGAAGAGTTGCTTAGGTTGCTTCCCTTTTAAAAGTGATTCATAGGTTCCTGATAGTTTTCAGGATAGGGTCCAAAGCACTTTGCATCTCATATCTTATCCTTCATAATCTATATTCTCCCACTCCTACAGCTTCATTTTTGACACATCTTTCCTTGAAATGTACACTTCAACCAAATGGATGAACAATGAGATCAATAGGTAGTAATCCTACTGAATTAACTTCAAGATGAGTTTTTATAGATAGAATGGTTTCTCTAGCTGATACAGAAAGCCCAATTATTGCTTCTCTAAATGTTTATGTAGCACAATTGAATTTTATAGTTTATTTTTCATTTCTTCATTTAATTAATATAATCTCTTTGGGGAAGTTATGTTGTATGTTAATTTTATGCTTGATATTTGATTTATCACACATCTCTGTACATTATTTCACACAATTAAAATTTATTATTTTGTAAGATTTGTACCTAGCACTTCAATCAAATCAAATTGTACTGTTTTCTCAGTACAATTTTGGAAATTAAAATGTTACCATTCTAGATTTAGCCCTTATTAAAGATTCTATTTTTATTATAATTTTAATGTTATTTATTATACATTGGATAAAAAACCTATTCCATGTATCCCTTATTTAGTTTGTGAGATTATAAAAAAAAAAAAAAACATTCTCTCACATATTTCAAGATTGTTCAGAATTGTCAGATGATCTATGTTCTACGATCTATGTCAGATGAGCCATGTTCTTACTATCACAAATGATTTGATTCCTCTGTCCTAGTCAGGACTCTTTCAATTGTGAATGAGTAAAGCCCAAATTAAATAAACTGAAGAAAAATGTACATTTATTTGCTAAAATAAGAGCTTTTCTTTCCCAGATTTGTGGCCAGAAGGATGGGGTACAGTGATGGGCCTTTCCTGCATTACATGCTCACCTCTTGGAGGGAGAGCCCACAATGTGGGAGGGGTGGCTGGAAGCAATAGTGAAGAAGCTTTCCAATCAATAAAAGGTGTTGACTCCAGAAAAAAGGGATGAATTTGCTGAACCTTCTGTTTGCCTCTCCTATTTGATCCCAAAACTATTACACATTTTCTTTTAACTACTATAAAACATATTGTAATTCTTTAAAATTTGATTTTAAATTTGATCTCTCCCATTACATAAGAACATCTTTAAGTTGGAAATTTTCTTGTTCACTTTTATGTACCTCTGTTTACTTGATTCAGAGTGATAACTAGCAAATAGTAATGTGCTAAAGAGCAAGTAATATATAACATCTGTGGAGAGAGTGAACAATACAGGAATATTTGGAAATCCACTGTTTCAGGATAGTATATATCTGACCTGGAAACCCTGCTCTTAACCAATTCCACTTTAGAGATTTTTTCAAATCAAACTTAGCTGGCCTATTAGCATTGAATTTTAAAGATGAGAATCAACCATGAAGTGAGTTAAAAAAATAAGAAAAATAAAAATTAAAGAAAAACATTCAGTTATTTCTGAACCTTATAGAAAAGGTAACAAAAACAAAGATGCTGCAAAATAGAAAACAAAATAGAAATTATTTTTCTTTGAAATATTATGTACCTTGGGGACACACTCTTTTTGAAAAATAGTCTAGTAAAATGTTAAATTTGGGGAATAAATAGGGATAAGTTATCACTAGAGTTGATGAAATGCAATAACTATGGGCCATTTTAGGGAGCGATAACATTTTTTAAGTCATTGCCACACATAAGGTGAAGGCATCTATGGAAATCACGAACAAAGAAATAAACCTGCCACCTTGCAAGATTTACAGCACTGCTAGGCAATGAACTCAAAGGTTACCCCTGAATTAAGTTACCTTTGTATGACTTTCTGTTCTGGGTGTGAAAATACACAGGATGGTGAAATCTATTAAACCATAGCTGACAGCAAGAAGGGTTCATTAATTCAGGAGTGGGAGTAGGTTCTCCTTTCTGCAAAACACTGTGGGAATTCAGTGGGCATAGTTTGGTTTTCAGAGCCAAATGGAGCATTAAAGTAGGATGTGGCTATGGGAATAAAATCAGAGACTAGACCCTCTGCCTAAAAAAAAAAGTCATTGCCTGATCAGGCCATGTGGTAGCCAGGGAGAAATCACATTTGTCACAGTGGCACGAAGGCTTTGTGATAATTACGTGGTGACAGCAACTGGCAGACCAGTCCCAGTGTACATTGGAGAGAGACCAATGATAAATGTAATATAATGGCAGCTGGTGCCATTATCTTGGAAAGTGAGTGAGCAATTAGTAGAAGCTGGCATGGCTTTGCTGCGAGGCCACAGATTGCAGAGGGCAGAGGGCAGAGAGTTCCTTAGACCAAGAGGAATTCATTACTCTTTGAAGCCAGAACTTTGATTGGAACAGTAATATTCCATTTCTCCCCAAAGTAGAATTAGATAATGCAGCCTCCATGGTTTTTATGTTTTAAGAGATGTGTTTAAGTAATAGATTACTAAACAAGAGACTCAAGGGACTCCATGCTATCTGTCACTGGTGAGAAGCTTGATCCAGAGTGGGAGCACCCAATACTCCCTTGCTCATGGGCAGACCAGTCAGTCTCTACAGGATGCCATTGGTACCAGACAAAGGCAAATAGTAGTGCTCATCTGAACATGTCGTAGGACAAGTTTGAGACTGGTGACTCAGGAAAAAAGAGAAAAAGCCAAAAACTACCATCAAAATCCCTCTTGTGAATGGTGTTTTCTAGAAAGAGGGTGAGGTTTTCAGTTGGAGAAGATTAAAGGAGGTGCATGTGGATGGATGCTGGATCAACCTGAAATCAGGAGGACCAGATTAGGATGGAGGGCTCATCTGGGGACACCTTTATGTGCAGTTCTAAGTTTCGGTGTATAGTTTCTTATTTTATTTTTTACATACAAGGAAAAGCTCCGGTAAGTTGGAACTTTTAAGTTCATTACCTAATCAAATTAAGATGAACTTTAGGAATGAATTTTGGGTGTGTATCATGATCTCATTGCAGGCTTCTTGGAGTCAAGAAGGCAAGGGACAGGGAAATAGTAAAGATCTACAACACAGAAGAGGTCTAGAGAGACCCCTAGAGGAAAATTATTCTGGTTATTTGGTATTTTATAAATTAGCTAAGCTTATATCTGAAATATACTTTATACATAAATACACTGTATACCTTTAACCTAGTAGACTTAGTTACATTCGAGAAAATGGAAGAAATGAGCAGAGTAAAGAAAAGCCTTTGATGTTTTCTGTATCTGTTGTGCCCCTACTTCTTGGGTTGATGCATCAGGGAGATCTTCTCCTCCTAATAATGGGCTCTGGATCCCTTCCCCTCCTGCTCTTCCATCAATTTCACCAGCTACTGGATTTTCTGTGTTCTCCTGCTCAACATTCAGACAAATTAAAGAGGCTATCACCAGCAAAAATTTTATCCTTGTTTCTATTTTCCTTTTTAACTACCTCTTATATGTTGCTGACACTTCTGACAATTGATCTTGTGTGTGTGTTTTGGTGGTGGTAA
The DNA here is from genome assembly GCA_004026585.1 of Noctilio leporinus. Lineage (NCBI taxonomy): Eukaryota > Metazoa > Chordata > Mammalia > Chiroptera > Noctilionidae > Noctilio > Noctilio leporinus. The sequence goes on from PVIW01010117.1 coordinate 12,903, forward strand.
TGAGGCATTTTGAAATCTCAGAGGTAACCCTCAATTATCTATTCATTGTAAAGATGTTTACCAGGTAGAAGCACATGAACTCTTCATTTTCCAACATGATTATACTCTATATCCATATCTCCATTTGTGGCAATATTTGCTATTTTTTGTCAGTCGTTTTATTGATTTATTTTAGATTTATCAGCCATTTTAACTTTTGCCAATTAGGTGGAAGGAAACAGATGTCTCTTGTTTTTCTTTTCTAAGTTTGTATTTCTCTGATAGCTGTGAACATCTTTTTATAGATTGCTTATTATTTGTGGTATTTTTTTTTCTGTAAGTTGCCCTTTAATATTTTTGTTCACTATTTATATTGAGTTCATTTTATAAAATGACATACAGGTAAAGCTCTGTACATATTATGGTGTTAATCCTTTGTGCTATTTGTATATATGTATTTCCACATGTCTTTTGCTGGGTAACAAAAACCTCTCAAACTTAGAGGCTTAAGTCAACAATGTATTATTACCTTATATGGTTCTGTGAGTTGGCTGAACTCAGCTCTGAGGTTCCCTTGATTAGTGTCTTTCATATACTACTTACATTGAAGTAACAACTGAAACTAGAGTCATCTATAGGTTTGACCATCCAGGAGGGCTTCCACATATGGTGGCAGTGGGTGTTGTTATATGTCTTTGAAAACTTTGACAAGGGCTCAGTTGTGGCTATTGGCTAGTGAGTTTACATGCAGCCTATTCATATGGTTTGAGCTCCTACAGGGTGGTAGCTTATTTCTCAATGCATGTGTTCTAAGAGACAAGATGCAAAACTGCCAGTCTCTTAAATCCTTGATGTAGAAACTCTCACAGCATATCTTCTGCTATAATGTGTTGTTCAGGGTAGTCAGAGGGCCTACCCAGATTCAAGGCAAAAAACAGATAAACTATTTAAAAAATTGTGACCCTCCTCAACCCACCACAGTGCATTTTCTTACTACAAATGACTTAAGTGTTTACATATTTATCACATGCAAATTTACATTGTCCTCATCTCCCAGGCCCTAACATTTGTCCTACACCTAAAAAATGTCACTCATACAATGATAGCTTCAAGGTTCCAGGTTTTATCATTTAAATTAGGCCCAGGTGTAGTTGAGACTTCTTGAATATGAGCCTTCTTTATTTGACAACCTGTGAGCCAAAGAAATAAATTATCTATACACATACATGCATTAGACAGACATAGAAAAACATAAATGACATTTAAGTTTATTTTGATTTTATTTTATATTTTTTAAGGATTTAAAGATTTTATTTATTATTTTTCAGATAGAGGAGAAGGGAGAGAGGCAGAGAGGGAGAGAAATATGAATGTATGGTTGCCTTTCACCTGCCTCCAGCTATGGACCTGGCTGGAGACCTGGTTTGCAGCCTGGTTATGTTGCCCTGGCTGGTAATTGAACCAGAAATCTTTGGGTTCGCAGGCTGGTGCCTTATCCATTGTGCCACCAGCCAGGGCTTAAGTTTAAAAATAAGAAAAATCAGAGACACTTGGCAGTCATTGGTCCATAGCAATTATGAAATCCAGCTGGTCACATATTCCCAATTCTTTAAATTATTCTTTCCTGAGAATGATTCTCCATGGTTCTTGGCTCTGGGCCTTGGTTTTTTGTTTCTTCCTTCAAGTCATTTTTCTTTTTCCATTAAATATACTCTCCACACCTGAAGATTTCCTCTGCCTTCTTTCTACTCATTGTAATTTGGATAAAGGGTACTCAAAAGCCCTTTCCATTTTGTACTAGCTATGACTCAGTCCAAGTTCATATATTGTTTTAAAATTTTCATAGAGTTCTTGTATATTACCATTATAATGTACTTCATTAGACAAAAGCCAAACTCACATTTTTCCAATATATGCTCTTTTTTTTTTTCTTTTTAACCAAGAGTCAGGGTGCTCTGGAATATGCCCTTAAAATCTCAGAGGCTTTTTTGATTAGTTGTAAGGTTCTTTGAAACATGTAATTAAGATTCTTTGAGCACCTATTGCCTAATTGAGAAGATCTAATACTAATGGCCATAGGATTACTTGAGGTCCTACTAGGCACACACATAAGACATTCTGAGGGTTTAGCAAAATGTTTTATAGCTACACTACTAAAATAACTACCCTGAGGCCATGCTTTACTGATAGTGTTTTGGATTTAATTTATCATTGTTTTTCTGAATCCATTTTTTGAGTCTTTTGACATTTGGAGCAACTCAAGTTGAGAAATAGTTTACTTTTCTATCTCCAAAGCATTACTTTCAATTTATTTTTTTGAAATTTAATTTGAAAACTGAAGTTTTTAATATCTTAACTATCTTTTCTTTTTATACATGATTAAAGCAAAAGCTGGCGCATTCAACATTTTGATGAGAAATATCCTTAACCAAGTCTGTCAGTGTATTAGACATATTTTCTATTTTGCAAATACCACCTGTGACTATTATCAAAATTTCTTCTTTCATACCTTTTCTCCATACTCCAACAGAATTCTTTCACTCTCATTCAAGCCCTCATCAACAGTCTTCAAAAGGCTTTTATACCTTTCTTTAAAAGTCTCTTCAACACTCTCATTTTCTGCCCATCGTTCAGTCCTAGAGTCAGTGTCACATTTTAGAATTTGTTATAAAATACCCCATACACAGTAACAAGTTGTGTTCCAGTTATCTATTCCTGCTTATAAATAACAACAACAAGAGCAACAACAACAACAATGAACCACCCTCTCCAAATAATAAACATTAATCTTTAGTAGCTTAAAAACACAAATTATTTTTACTTATAATTCTGTAAGTTTCCTGGGCTCAGATGGGCAGTTCTCACTTGGGATCATTGTGGTCAGTCGCTAGGGTTGGAGTTAACTGAGGACGAACTGGGCTGGCTACCCAGGGTGGCATATTCCTTGGCTGACTATTCATGTTAGCTGTTGGCTGTGAACTCTTTTTGGGCTGCTAGTTAAGGCATAAATACATGGTTTCTCTATATGACTTAGATTTTTACAGCATACTCACTTGGCAGCTGTCCAAAAATATAAAGTGGAAGCTGCCATTTTCTTAGGTCCTTCATTCAAATCCTGGCTTAGGAATGCTTCTAGAATATTCTATTTTTAAAAGTAGTAACAGAGCCCACCTAGGTTCAAATGAAGAAATCATAGAACTTACTTTTTAGTGGGAGAAATGTAACAAATTATGGTTATCTTTAATCTGCTATGTATATTAACATAATACTTAATCTCAGACCACGCATTCTATCCTTTATCTTAACGGTTTCAAAATTTTGAGTTTCGCATGGAACACAATTCATACTCTGAGATTCTAAGGAAAGAGACACCTGTACCTTTTATTACTACATCAAATTGATTTTATACTCCTTAGTTGTTTTGTCCATTTAAAATTTATTGTTATGTATGTTTGAAAGTGGAAACCTAATTTTTCCAAATAAGTAGTGAATTAGTTGACACTACAACACTTATATGCAATCAGTTTTAAAATGTTCTGACACTTGTAATTTAAAATTTGTTGCATCCATAAGTCAGTTTCTCATTCATCTATTCTGTTTCATTGATTTTCTTATTCTTTTATAAGTTATATATAGCTTTAACTTATATTAATGTATATTTTATTTGATTTTAAATTAATTCCTCTTTCCCAGAGTTTTCATCAAAAGTCATCCTTTCAGATGAATTTCATAATTTGTTGTCAAAATTCATTAAAATGAAAATTATAAAAGTTTTAAAAAGTGCTATTATTAGATTTACATTGAATTTTCTAAATTGATTTATAGAGAAAATTTCTTTAAAAGTGTTTTGCTTTTGTAATATTTTACTCAGGAATTTCTTCCTCTCTGATCTTAAGTTCAGAATTCAATTTCAGATGGTTGGAGCATCGTCCTGTAACTGAGAGGCTGAGAATTTGAATCCTGGTGAGCACACATACCTAGGTTGCAGTTCTCTCCTCAGTTCAGGTACCTATGAGCTCTGGTCTGGGCCTGTGCAATCCCAGTACAGCTGTGTACTGGAGGCCACTGACCTATAATTCTCTCTGGCATTGATGTTTCACTTTCTCCCTTCCATTCTCCCTTCTTCTCTCTTAAAAACAATGCTGGAGGCAGGTGAAAGGCAACCATACATTGATGTTTCTCTTCCTCTTTTCCTCTTTACTTTTCCTTCTCTCTGAAAATAATAAAAAAAGAAAAGAAAAGAAAAGGAAAAAAAAAAAAAAGAAAAGAAAAGAAAATGTCCCCTGGTGAGTATTAAAACAATTTTTTAAATATATCTTTTTCCTTATCTTTCTGTTCAATCTTTTTGAATGCCTCTTAGATGCCTGGATGTATCACTTTTGTTTTTAAGTCTTTCTCTTAAAAATAATTCATTATTTTCTATGTGCTTTGATAGAATCATTGTGTTTCATGTGCTTCTGTTTATTTGATTCATCTGTGTTTCTTTGCTTTTCAGATCATTTAAAAATTTTAATAATATTTTTATTTTTTGTAATGCTGACATTTTTTTGTAGTGGCCTATTTAAAGTAATTGCATGTAATTCATCTTTTCAAATATGAGGAATAATAATTGTACTTATTCTGAAGTACTGCTTCAGAAGTTATTTGCAACATATGCGAGAAACAAATAGTTCCTATTTTTGATATATTAGTTGGTCAAAAATTTTTTTTCATAAATTGGCTTTAGTAGCTTTTAGTTGTCTTTTCACTTGAAACAATTTTGTTGTATTGTATTGTGACAGATGTCACATCAGCATGCATTTAAAAAACTTAACAAAATTGGTGAATTTTTGTGTGGCCATCTTAATATTGAAGATAAAAGAAAATACACAACATTTTTGACATATTATGCTTTATTATTTCAAGAAAGGTAAATATGCAATTGAAATGCAAAAATAAATTGTGTAGTCTATGGAGAAGGTGCTGTGACTGATCAAGTGTGTCAAAAGTAGTTTTTGAAGTTTCATGCTGAAGATTTCTCACTGGATGGTGCTCCATGGTCAGGTAGACCAGTTGAAGTTGATAATGATCAAATCTAGACATTAACTGAGAACAATTAATGTTCCACAAGATGAGAGATAGCCAACATACTCAAAATATACAAATAAATAGTTATTGGTACAAATTTTAAAATGTGTCTTTTACTGGGAAAAAAAACAACAACAGATTTTTGGCCAAACCAATATAAAAATCTTTTGGAAATCTATAAATAAAAGACAAAATTTCAGAGGCAAGATGGGCAAAGATATAAATAAGCAAACCATTCTTGAAGAAACACAGGACACTCACAAATAAACATAAGAAAGATATGAAAGGATGCTCATATCAAATAATGACTTTATACAAACTCAAACAGTAAAACATCTTTTTAAAAATATAGGTAGGCAAAAATGATACGATAATGCAGATATAGCAAGGGTGCATGTAATCAGGCATGTTTATACAGTTGGTGGCACTGTATATTTTAGCATAATTTTTCTTAGGACTTTTCAACAACAACATGTATTAGTATTGAATATATAAATGTCTTTTGACTCATTAATTTCACTCCTAAAATTTTATCTTTAGGAAATAATCTGACAACTTCCAGAAGATATATATACAGAGGTATGTAATACTCACCTTCTGGTTAAGTGAAAGAAGGAGAGAGAGAGGAAACTTAAAATCCTAATTCAATAATAGGAATTGGCTAAATATATTTTAGTCTATTTATCAAAAAATAATAATGAAGTACAGCAACATAATTTGACCTGGAAAGGTGTAAATAATATTTTGTAGAATCTTGGTGATAATCCCCCTTAAAAAAATATATATATATATATATATATATATATATATATGAATAAAAATGTGGATTTCTATAAAACATATCAACTATGGTAGTCATATCTGAGAGTTGAGATCAAGAAGAAACTTTTATTTCCTTTTTAAATCACTTCTATTTTATCCTATTTGATAAATTTTTCATTAAACATGTTATTTTACAGTCAGCAAAATATCTATTTTCATTAAAATCTCAATACGTGCTTATTGAAAAAATATTTAGGAAATACATGAAAGTATAACAAGGAAGTGAAAAATGACCTACAAGTCTATACATTGACATATTTTATCTTTACAACTTCACAGTTGCTTCATTTATTATGATGCATACATACAAGCACACATTTACCAGAAAGATGTACATCAAACACACCCCTTTTACCTTTTTCTAAATCTAGATTTTATTCAGCAGTATTTTTTTCATGTCAATAAAGATATATTTTTATCTCTGTAAACATAAACACATTGTTTCATTATCACCCTGATATTTTATTATATATCAAACACAGTAAACTCCATTGTGTGAACACTTCACATCTTCTTTTCATATTATATTATGTTTATTTCTGTTAGTCTCCTTGTTTCAATGTGAGTCCGTGTGCTTCATTTATCCCTGTCTCCTCTCCATGTCCTGAGTTCAGTGCCTGTCACATAATGGATTCTCCATATTTCCTGTTGTGTGAATGAGTGAATGAGCAAATGAATGAGTGACTACTCAATCAAAGGCCATTTTCCTGAGCACACTGAGACTCAGTCATCATGTGCCTTTGGGAAGATCATACATTTCTCTGCAGTTAGTTGTCCATCTGGAAGCTGAGAGTAATAAATGCCACATCACAGGAAGTTTAAAAGGATGAAAGAGATAATATTTATAAAATACTTAACTTCTTTAGAAGGAAAATCCCTGCCAAGCCCAATGTGTATACTATTATCATTGATTCTTCCCATACCCATCAATCACACAGAGGATTCTCTGGCTCACATTTTCTCTCAGCAGCTGCGTTTCTAACAGTTTTTTCCATTAAAGTATTCCAGGAAGTTAAGACAAACGCTGTTCTGTGTGAATGTCACACTTTTAAAATCGCAGCGTGTTCTACACTAATTAAAAAGGTGATATTTTTAATCCTCCAAACATCTTACTGAGATTGGTGGGGAGAAGCTATTATTACCCTAATTTTGCAACCAGGGAAACCAAAAGAGACACTCACTCAGCATTAGTGGAAGATGATAATAGAGGCTGAACTTGAATTTAAATGTACTGCTTTCTCCTTTTAAGCTGATAAACTCAAAAGAAAATCACAACCTAAAATGCAATAAACTTTTTCAAGTATGTGGGAATAGAAACCTTTTTTAAAATAATGATGTTTTAGAAATAAAATATTGACTATGAAGCTGTTCTGACAATAATTTGCATAATTAAAATTGCCAGATTATATGCCTTATAGAAGGCATGTGGAGGAAGGTAAGGGGATCTGACAATGCCGTTACTTTGGGGTTTTTAGTTTTTTGTGAAATCTCAAAACAAGCATGGTGTTTTAAATTCATGTCTAAGACTATACATGTTTGAAATGCTGAAATCGAAATACTTCTATTATTACATTGGCAAATAATTTTGCCTTACTCCTCTCAGTGATTATAATAAGTTGTCTATTAATAACATACTTGTAAAGTATTACATCTTTCTTTGTTAGTTATACAGTGGGCCAGACACTCTAGCTGTTGCAGATAATGAGGCAAACCAAAAAATTTAAGATTCCTACTGTCTTGGAACTACATTGAAGGAGAAGCAACAATGAACACATAACACATAGAATTCCTATAGTGATGAGTACATAAGGAAAATAAAGCAGAGCGAATTTTGGAGAGTGATGGGGCAGGGTGTGATAGGGACTCAGGGGGGAAGTGGTTTCTCTGAGCAGAGACCTTAATCTTAAAGACAAGAAGCTACCATCAAAGATTTGAGAATATTCCAAGTAGAGGGAACAAAAAATATAAGGGCCCTATTTAACCTGCGTGCAGGACTTTCCTTTTTCTAATGCATCTTTCAACATCTTTCATCTTTCAATCCCACATGGAATTGTTAATCTTCTTCTTTTTAGTTCTCTTTTGGCACATCTGTTCTTTCCTTTATTTCAGCTCCTCTTTAGTTACTTAATGTGGTAACAGGCTAGGCACTACTCTGCACTGGGAGCCCTTCCAGCGGTGGGGCTTGGAGCTCGTCACTGTGCCCATGGCCTGAGCAGACAGCCTGACACTGAGCTGCTCAGCGTAGTTTGCGTGAAATATTCCGAACACAGGTATGTTTTGGCTCAAGCTTTCTACATCCTTGCTGATTCCGAAACCATTATGAGCTGTATAAAAGGCTTGGTAAGCAATTAGCTGTCTAGCTGTTGGAATCAAACATTCCAATGCTTCAGTAGCTCTTCTTATCTTGTTTTATTTACCCAGTTTCTATTTGGCACCGAGATGAGGATGGGACACAGGCAACACCTTACCAAAACAATGATTTCTTCCTGAAATGTCACTGATTCTGGAACACACTCTTGGCACGATGTGGGGACATTTCAATCCCAGGAGATAAATAAATTTTTTATGCTTTCAGGAGATATCCCTCCCTTTCTGGGTTTCAGACACCTAAAAAATACGGGAACTAAACCATAGTTTTCTCTTTTTGTGCCAACACCAGTTGTGGAACCACAAAGTCAGCCAATTCTCTTGTAGGCTGTTTTTAATTTCTGCATCTCCCTTTACCATTCTGGTTTTGTTTGGAGAGCAAAGAAAGTTTCTAAATATTTTGAACCCTAGGGTCCTTTGTGGCATTCCGGGGTCTTCTCTCCTTTCACTGAAACATAAAACAACCCACAATTGTTTGCTTGTATAACCCTTTCTCTTTTATATACAGCAGAAGGATGGGGTATAATTCAACAAATCAGTCCTTTCCCAGCTTCTGTCACATTCTTTCTGATGTGAAAGGTTTTGAATCACCGTAAGAAACGTTCATTTGGAAAACAGAGTCAATACAGATGGGTTATCTCAAAGACATAGCATGTGAGAAAAGGTGCTGGCCTCATGTTCAAGTTAGACAAGGTGCAATTAGGAGCTCACCCATTCACTCCTACGTCCCTAATAAGATATTCCTGGTACATGATAATTAAGTCATGGCTTTGAGGCACTATGATGTGACTGTCACAAATGGGCCCGCTTCTTTCGTCTAAATCATATCCAAACAACAATTTGATCCCACCTGCAACCCACATCTCTTTAGCTCCAGCTCAGTAGCCCACTGGGTGGTGTGGAGCCTATTCTCCCTGCACCACCACCACCTGTTGCCCTATTCCATGTCCCCTCTCTTTGATCTCTAGGCATCATGGAAACCATCGGCTGTGACAGAGTTTTGTTAGGCTTCATTGCCTTGGAATGCAAGTCTCAAGGGTTCTGCCCTTAGAAATTTGATAATGAGGCAGTACATGTTCCAGGAGGGTAGGCTGGCATGTTGAGATGTTTCAGTGATGCTGTTCCAAGACACGATATATCCCCCCCCCCCCACTATCAAAATATTTCATAGACTAGAGCTTTATTTGGGGGGGTGGGTGGTAACATAAACACACTTGGATAATTCATCTTTTTAGGGGATTAGCCAGTAGTGATACATAGTCCATAACTCTAGGGGTGGAAGAATCTTCCAGAGGATAGTGTGAAGTCATTCTCCACCCCAGATTCATTGCTACCTCAATGCAACTGCATTTTGAAACACAGGTATTGTTAGTCCTTCCATCAGGGTTCTGCATGGTAGGCTTACTCCCTCCTCTACAAGCAGGTGGGAAATCTTATAAAATTGGGGCTTCAGGCGTTGTAAAGGGGTAGGGATAGTTTCACAGGAAGAAAACACAGCTGACCTTATTTAAATTAAATCTCTTGCAGCATAGAAGGCAAAAGCTTTCTAAAAAAATTTCAAACGGGCCACCTAAACTCTAAGGGTCGTTTGCCAAAAGCCACATCTGACTCAAATAAGCAAATCTGTTGTATGTAGCCTGTGCATGTAAAACAGAATCCAAATGCAAGTACGCATGCTTTCATGTTATTCAACTATAGCAATCCGTATCTTATGTGTGTGTATTTTTGATGTCTCTTATGTTATGTCGTCTGAAATGATTACAGTGCTTTTATTTAATAAAGTATTTTCAAGTCGTTTCAAGTCTCTGAATGGAAGACAAAAAAAAAAAAAAGCTAAATTCTTATTTGTTGCATTTCAGCTTTTATGTTGGAAGCAGTGCATGTTGAAGTTCTTAGTCTAAACAATTTATAGTTTTCCAGATTAAGATCATGTGGGAGAAAGATGAAAATCTTAAAAGCGACATTACATATATGAGCCTGCTACTCACAAGTAAATTAGGCACTTGTGGACTCCAATGGCTGGGTCCAATGGGGATCTTCAGAAGTTGGGAAGAAGGTGAGAATCTTCTGGAGAGTTATGGAGGGAGGAAGGTTAAATCTACTCCCCAACTTAAATGCCCATGAAGTCAAATGTCCCCCTGCCCTGAAGTAAGAAGTGAGTACAATGCTTTCAAATTATTTGAGGAGAAACAAGCTGCTGATAGAAATAGTAGGAAGGGCATGGTTGCTGACAGAGCAGTTCCCCATGAATTTGACTATTATTTCAGGTTTCTATCTTTTCCTCTTTTGTAGGAAGATATTAAAAGTAAGTCTCTGGCAAAGAGTACAGAAAAACACTGAGTCTCTGAAATTGCAACTAGTACAAATTCCTGGCCAACAGTTTTAATCATTGTCATCAATGAGCAGTTTGCAGAATTTGCCCTCAAGAGTTAGGACGCAATGGACTATAGTAGAATATCTTAGAAGCCTAGACATATACAGACCCTTAAGAGGAGAATTATGTGTTCTATGTTGTAAGAGTTCCACGTGAACCTTGAATACTGGGGATCACTGGCACATATGAAGCTATTCTTTGCATGTAAGAAGCCACTTGAAATTTTTCTAAAACATATTATAATTTGTACATGAAGATGAGTTAACAGCTAAGAACCAAAATGTAGATATCATTCATTTTGAATATTAAAATAATCCCACAATGAATTACCCCTCAAAACATGTGATAGATTAGAGCTTTATTTGAGGGGATAAGGGAGTGACAGTAACAACAATAACAACAAAATAACAATAACACTTGGAATTCAAATATTTTAATTTACAAAGGGTTAAAATTGGCATAGTAGTTCTTATTTAATGCAGTGCATATTTGTTATTTTTCCGTTATGCCCATATTTATTTAAAGATATTCTGCCTTTATCGTTTTCATTTCCTAACAAGTCTCAATCTTTAGTCTTAGTTCTTCTATTCCTCCACCCCTTTATTCCTACCACCTTCATTATGCCTTTGTTACAAACAAAATCTGATTACATTATGCTTTTGAAAGAGAAAATTGTCAGTGACTTCCCTGTAACCTTCAGGAATGTTCAAAATGCCTATCTCTGCAAACCCCACTAGGCAGCCTCTCACCACTTTCTCCTGAGGGAAACCTACAGCCTCTTTTGTATCTAAGACTGTTTCCTCTTTCTGGAACAACCTTTCTCCAAAACTTTGTTAACTACTAACCATTCTCAGGACTCAGCCCAGCTACCTTCATCAGTTTCCTCCCATTCTAACCCTCCCCTTCCTCTTATAAACATCTTCCCTAATCTTCCCTACTCAGTCTAGGAGCTGCTCTGTGTTTGCCTGATGCACAGGGCTTGATATAGCAGCACACAGTCTAGTGCTATAATTACCAGTTTATTTATCTGAGTCCTATGTTATAATAAAAGCCCTGGGGATTTTATTGTTTGTGTCACGAGCATTTAACACTGGTCTGGGACATAGTACGTGCTCAGGAAACACTTGCTGAATAAATACATAACATTTACATAGAAACATTTGCATAAAATGTATATTTCAACTTCTTATACATTGACCTTTTCTTCTCTTGTAAGGTAAGAAACAAAGTATTAGGAAAAGCAAAGCCAATTTTGAACATGCTTGCAAGTCTCATTGGGATCTTGCTAAGACCTACTTCTAGTCTCTATAGAGGGAATACCAAGGGAATTTTTGCTTGCCTGGTTTACCTGGGAGGGGATAGAATGTCTTCGAAGAATCACATACTTCAATTGACGTAAGCAGGCTATTCACAGTTGACATTGAAATAGAAAGTAAGATTCCTTGCTCAGTGACTGGTTAAGAACTTGGGTTGTGGACCCTGAATGTTTGGGGTCAAACTCTGCTTCTGTCTTCTTCCAATGACTTCGTGCCTAAATCTCCTCATTTGTCAGATGGGACTAATTATGCTACCTAACTTTCACGGGTTTGGTGTGAAACCTGTGCATTAGTCCACATGAAGTGCTTTGGTGCCTGATGCATAGCAAATGCCAGATGTCATCATCATCACCACCATCATTGTGTCAAATAGTCAGTCACTGATCATTATATCTTTTAGGCAAGTTCTTGCCTTTGGGGATATGGGGCATGGCTTGATTCTTGAATGTCTTTTCCCTGAACTATATTAGACAAGCTGTCTTTCTTTTTTGTTGTTCAAATGTTCCTTGGGGTGTCTCTTTTTGGCTTTATACTTAAACACATATTCTGCTCAGGAGCAACTATTAAACTCATCAGCTTACAGGAAGGGAAAAAGCCAGGTTTTTGTCATTGATTTTTTTTCATCCATAAACACATAACCAGCCTAGAAAACTTGCAAAAGTTGCAGAATGAGATTGGCATAAATTTCTTGTAACGCTTTCTCAAGGGTGTATTAATAGGATTAAATAGCTCTTATGAAGGAAATTCCCATATGGGATTTTAGATGACACTCCCTGATGAACCACATTTTTTACACAGAAGGCTAACCCCCCTAACACACTCCCCATGGGAGATCTCTGTGCATTATAGAATTATTAGTTGCTGCACTCTTGAGTAGGCAAAGAATAAAATAAGACCAAAAAATTATTTTAAAAGGCTTACTTTTTAAAACATTTTATTTATTTTTAGAGATAAAGAAAGGGATAAAGAGAGAGAGAGAAACATTGACATGAGAGAGAAACAAAAATTGGTTGCCTCTTCTATGCACCCCAAGGCAGGTAGGTGACCCGACTAAGAACCAAAACCTGCAACCCAGGAATTAAACAGAGGCTTGTTTTTCATTTTTTAAAAATTATTTTTCTTGTATCTTAGAGTGGAAGGGAGGGAGAAAAAGAAGGAGAGAAATAGATGTGATGTGTGAGAGAAACATTGATCATTTGCCTCTTGCCCTCCCCTAGCTGGGGACCTGGCCAGCAACACAAGCATGTACCCTGACTGGTAACTGAACCTGCAATCATTTATTTTGCAGGCTGGTGCTCAACCCAGGGCTAAAGAGTTTTGGTTTTAACAAATTTCCATAATAACATCATGTAAAACAACTTCAGCTTAAAATTTAGAGAAGAAAAATATCTAATTCCTATAAAATAATGCTCTGGAGACTACTTTTTAAAGGGGATTAAAAAATGCCCCACTACTAAAACATCTCTATACATTATATGCCCTTTTGCATTGTTAGTGGGTGCAGCCACTATGGAAATCACTATGGAGATACCTTAAAAATATTAAAAATGGATCTGCCTTTTGACCCAGTGAACCCATTGCTAGGAATATATCTGAAGGAACTTAAAACACAAGTTTAGAAGAACATAAGCACCTCTATATTCATCACAGCATTATTTACAATCTCCAAGAAATGGATGAAGCTCAAGTGTCCATCAATAGATGAGTGGATAAAACAACTCTGGGACTTTTACTCAATGCAATAAATACTACATGTCCATAAAAAGAAGGAAACATGCTAAGTGAAATAACAAGACAATTAGAGAAAAAAAAATACCATATGATTTCACTCCTATGTGGAATCTAATGAATAAACTGAACTAACAAGGAAAATAGGAATAGACTCATAGATGGAGAGCAGGATGACAGCCAGTGGGGAAGGGTTAAGGGGTGGAGGTACAGAAAAACAGGAAAACGGACTCATGGTCACGGACAACAGTGTGGTGATTGCTGGGAGGAAGGGTATAAACATCTTTATACAAATATACCTTATTACCTTATTAATCTCAAAACTATGAACTCTGTCTGCTATATGGCATGGTCTGAGAATAGAGATAGCACTTTTTTTTTTTTTTTAACAGTTTCCCTTAATGCCAAGATAAAATTAGGCAAAGTTATTGAACCTAACTATGCTCGGAAAGTTTCTTTTGGAAATTAAGAAGTAAAATGATAACGTCACAAACTCTCAAAGTCTATTCTATCTTAACCATAACTAAAGCTGGGATATTAGTAGAAAGACTGCTGAGTGGAAAGTAGGTAGTTTGGAAGGGACAGGGCTGGGATCAGATAGCCAATCTAGCCATAGGTTGTTCACTGAGATGAGGGAGCCAATGTGGACTTCATCTACATTAGGAATGATCTCCAAGAAGATCCATCAGTGTGGGAGGGGAAAAGCAGCTGGATTTTTGGTCAGGATGCTGGGTTCCAAAGGCCATTGGATTTGGAGTCAGACTCCTACCAGAAGTGGATGGTATGGAGAATTAGGGGACCCACCTATATTGGCTGATTGCAAGGCAGTATTTGCTACTGAGTGATTAGAGACTTATAATACACTTAGTAAACTGATATAACCTAGATAAATTGCTTAGTGTCAGAGAAGGGAATGGGGTTTTAAAAGTAACCTTAAGTTCACTGAACTTTCTTTTTTAAGAATTAAATTATGCTTTCAACAAATATTTATTGAGTACTTGCCATATTCCAGACAACATGCTAGGCACTGGGAGTCTGGAAATGATCACTGTGGACATGGAGTTCATAGTCTTGTGGATGAATAACACTGGATATATTCCCATTAAGGTGTAGTTACAAATTCTAACAAGTTCTCTGAAGATAAATTACAGGGGGAGATTAAGAGAGTATAAAGGGACAATCTAGACAGGGGAAGTTGCTTAGGAGGTAATGATGTTTGAGCTGAAGGATTCCAAGGACAAAGGCTGGCATGGATGTGGGATGAGGGTCGAAATCATGTAGTGGTATGTAGGCCACCTTGGGTTTTTATTGGCAATCAGCGGAAACCATGAAGGTGTTTTAAAGAGGATTATTATATGAACAGGTTAAGTGATAACATGGGGAATGGACTACAGAGCATCCAGAATGCAGTTGCCTAGAAAAACTCATGGCCACTTGGTCAAGTGTAGGCAGTGGAAATGGTCTGACATGGACAGAAACGGAGATCTTTTTGAGGAGTAAAAGTTTTAGTACTTGTACATCACATGTGTTTTAGGAGAGATTGTGAGGCCAAGGGAGATGCTGAGGAGGATATAAGGTTTGGGCCCTGTACACCTGGATGAATAGCAGTGTCAGGAGATGGGGACTGCTGGAGAAGGACCAGGCTTGGGGGAAAGGTTTGGGACCTGGGGAGTTTGCAGAACCTTCGAGACATGTGAGGAGTGGGTGCTCTAGAAGGCTCTGAGGTAAGAGAGTGTTGGAGACAAAAAACCCAGGACTTGTTGATGTCCAGATGGAAAGAGACATTACAGATGAAGGTGACCTTGCCTTGGGAAAGAGTATGCAATGAGAAGAGCAGAGGACTAGAACCAAGTATTGGACTTCCGTACCTAAAGCCTGTGTTGAAAACAGTAAGCTGGCAAAAGAAACTAAGACAGAACTGTCAGAGAAGAAAGAAGTGAGCAGTCAGGAGAAGGTTTTAGGTTAACAAACTAAAATTTGAAAAGGGACAATTCAATTTAGTTACAGGAAATTTACTAGTCAACTCAGTAAAAACATAGTATATGCCAGGATTTAAACAGGATAATTTTGACCTCATCATTGTTATGTTGGGGTTTCTAATCCACTGGGTGAACAGGGAGAAGACTAGACTAGTGGCCCCTGAGTGGAGCTGGAGATGGTGGAAGATGATGCAAATGTTGAGTCCAAAGGAAATGATTTTGCTAATGGAACTTCAAAGACAATGGAGCACCTCAAACAGGTGTTTTATTTTTTGTTTCATTGTTGTTCAATTATAGTTGTTCCAATTTTTCCCCATTATTTCCCACTGCTCCACCTGCAACCTTACTCCCATAGTCAATTCCCATCCTGTTGTTCATGTCCATGCATCCTTTATACTTGTTCCTTGCCTAGACCCTTCCCCTTTTCCCTCAGTATCCCGCTCCCTCCTCTCCTCTGGTCACTGTCAGCTGTCAGTTTGTTCTTTATTTCCATGTTCCTGGTTCTATTTTGTTGTTTTTTTTTTGTTTTGTTTTGTTCATTAGGTTCCACTTGTAGGTGAGATCATATGATATTTGTCTTTTGCCGTGGAACTGAAGAGTATTATGCTAAATGAAACAGTTTTTTAAAAGTATGATAGTGCTGATTCTGTTGCTTTTAGTGAATTCATTGTTCCTGATGCCTTAATTATAAAGTAGTAACTTATTTATTATTTTCTTGGAAATAAGGAGAAATGCATTATTGCAGGCAGATAATTTGAATCACCACCACATTACGGTTTATAGCTAAAATAAAATGTCATCTGTGGATAATAGCTATGTAGACATGTGTGAGGATAACATAAAAATAGTGAGTAGGAAGTAATATTAGCAAATGTTACCAGGTAATAAAAATTTATGTAACTTAAGTATAATTTAGTTAGACTAATTATTATTTTTTATTTAAGAAGATTTATAACCTGCTAATTCACATAATATCACATTATAAATCATGTAGCTAATGGGTAAACACAGACCTAAGGTAAACTTTGAAGTTTAGCTCTTTCACTTATTAACCATGTAATCTTGTGCAAATTACTTTCTTTTCCATGACTCAGTTTCTTTGTGTATAAAATGAGAATAATACTGAAAGGTATGTATCTACATTGTTGTTAGTTTTAAATGAGATAATCTATGTATATATCTCTTAGAACAATTTGCATATGATAGGCACATCATAAATTTAGTTATTATCTTTATGTCACTATTATTCTGTAATCAAGTATTTCCATAGATCTTTGTCAACTATAAACTCTATTATATAGATAGCATTGTGACTACTAGGTCAAAGTATAAAATCATTATTTTGGTTTTTGAAGTTTCACAAATTATTTATTTAAATAAAGTGATACTTGAATTAATTTTCAACCAAAACACATTGGTATAGACATAAAAATATCAAAATACTTGTGTATAGGTTAGTAAATAATTTCTGGATGAGTTGCTACTCTTCCTCCCTCTGTCCCCCTTCATCCTGCTCCTTGGAAACACTGAGACTTCCCCAAGTTGCAGAAGGATATCTAGGACCTTCTCCACCTTTGTGGAATGGACTGAGTTTGTTATGATTGGTCAGGCCCACACCAGTCAGTTATTAATTAACTTAGACTTTGCTAATATGTGTTCTGACTAAAAGTGTCACAATGTATATTTTTCAGCACTTACCAATGTTGCTTCCTGTTGTTATCCAAACTCTCTGCTTATTTGCTAGATATAAAAAAAATGCATTGTAATTTAATTCTCACTTTTCTGGTTATTAATGAGTTGACTATTTTCATATGCTTATCATCCATTTCAATTTCTTCTTTCTAAATTTCATGCTGGTAATTTTATCTATTTTTCCAGCTGAAGTCTTAATGTTCTTCTCAATGACATACAGGCATTCTTTACAAATTCATATTATTAACCTATTTTATGTATATTTATTATAAATGTAGTTTGTAGTTTGCTTACCTTAAAAAAAAGATTTTATTTATTTATTTTTAGAGAGAAGGACAGGAAGGGAGAAAGAGAGGGAGGGGAGTATCAATGTGTGGTTGCCTCTCTCATGCCCTCAACTAGTGAACCCGGCCTGCAACCCAGGTGTATGCTCTGACTGGGAATTGAACTGGCAACCCTTTGGTTTGCAGACTAGCATTCAATCCACTGAGCTACACCAGCCAGGGTGTAATGTGCTTATCTTTTAATTTTCATTTTTCCTGAAGTTTACTTTAAAGTGTCAAAAGTATTACATTTCTATCACTGATTTTATGCTTAGAAAGTTTTCCTATTCCACACTAGAGGTCAGGAAAAAAAAAAAAACACATTAAATTTATCTTCTAGTTTTATTTATTTTTTTGACTTCATGTTATATATGTTAAACTCTTCAATCCACTTATAATTAATATTGGTGTGTGGTGAGAAATAAGAAGAATTATGTTCTGTGTTTTGAAACAGCCTGTCTCCCCTATTCCACTGATTTTAATGTCTCCTTTATTTTACGTTTTCTGGCTTATATATCTATTTTAACACTTTTTTTTAGAAAAACAAGGCTCACCTATATTAATATTTTTTTCTTTTAAATATCACTGTGTCACCAGTTACTGACTAAGGACAATGCCTCTAGCTTCTTTGTGAAAATTTGCTCTGAGAGCAAGAGCCAGAGCAGCTCTCAGGTGCGGAGAGAATCGTTCATGCCGACTGGTCAGCAGCAGAGCTACTCATTATCCGAAGAAGGGGCAATTTGCTAGGACTTTGTGTTACCATCTTTTGAATTGGGACCAGAATGCTTAGAGAAAATTAGGTAAGAAAATTCATTCATCAGCTCTGACTCACAGACATTTGGATAGCATAGTCTAATCTGGACTATAAATTTGTGCTTCCATAAAATGAGTTTACAAAAGAAAACAAAGAGAATGAATTATCAATGATTGGTTTTCATTGAATGCATAGAAGAAAGGCCCTCTGAGTGAAAGGGATTCTTGGATCACAAAATAAATTTAATTACTTCTTCAAGCTCTAATGACAGTACTTTTCTGTAATTTAAAAAATAATTTGGGTGAGCTTTCTATTTTGCTTCACTACCAGCATTAGGTAGGCAGCAGGGGGTAGTGTAGTGGGGGATACAAGTCTCTCTCTGTTCTACTTTTGACCCTTTAGTAATTCCTAAGGTTATAAAACATACCTAAAGCTATAAAATGTCTTCACTGGCATCACCACATGTTGCTGTTGTGCCAAACTAAAACAATGAGTGTTCAATTACTTACTTTTTAATATACTCTACATAGAAAGGTCTACATCATAACCTGTTTATCTTTTCTCTCTCATAATAGCATCTCAACAGCTGAGACCAAGGTGATTGGGCAAATTTCAAAGAAAC
This sequence comes from Noctilio leporinus, assembly GCA_004026585.1. Lineage (NCBI taxonomy): Eukaryota > Metazoa > Chordata > Mammalia > Chiroptera > Noctilionidae > Noctilio > Noctilio leporinus. Next base: position 31,926 of record PVIW01010117.1, read on the forward strand.
TTAGAGTAATAGACCATGCAAAATTAATGCATACAAATATTACAGAGAAGATTGTATAAATGTCATTAGAATTTTATTAATTTAATAACATAATTTATTATTAACATAACAACACCTAATAAAGTATTATTAATTGATAAATAATAATTAATTTACAAATTAATGTAATGTAATTTGTGATTACAATAGTGTGATACTATAAGATTTTACCTTACAAGGTAGCTTGGTGTATTTTAATAGATGAAGACCTAGCATTTTTAGTGCAGAAAACTTATAATGAGAGATACCTTTTATAGTTTCTTTTGTTGGAGAATTCATAATGTTACAGCATGTTATCACTGGCAACTTGTATCTTACCTGCTGTACATGAGTTTTCAGAAAAAAAGAAAATAATCAAAATTTAAATTCAAACTTTATTTTAGAACTGATGGTAAATTATGTTATGCTGTCAAAGTGTCAGAGATTTTTTGTATTATGATTTTTGTTAGCCTATCATTTTTAGAGAAACTTGCAGCAAATAGCATTTAGAACTAATACATAAATCTGTCAGTGTTTTCAAAAGTGCTATAGTGTTTAAAAGAGAAAAGCATTGTTCTTTACCTTGCCCAATATAGCAATGAAAGTAGGACAGGCTGATTTAGTATAAGATTCCAAAGCTACACTGTCATGTCACTAATGCTTAAAAGCCCTTAATTTACATTTTTAGAAAAAATTATAGAATTAAGTATCTTTGAACCAGCAAGACTGTTCATTAGAGGAAGTTATTATTTTGATCAGGCTTTTGGTTTCTGAAGTTTCTTGGCAACAATACAAAAATAGCTTTCCCTTGTTAATAAAGAACAATCTGCGAAAACAAATTAGAAATGTGTTAAGGACAAAATAAACAGACATTATATTTTTTAAACTTGGGGACCTCTGAATTTCATAGACTTCTGGAATCTGGGGATCTCCACCCAACTGCTACACATTTTATTGCTCTGTTATAGGTTTGGCATGAGAAGAATAATTTTCCAACTGTTGGAACAATGTGGATTCACATTTTTCCAGAAGGAAAAAGATCCTCTATCTTACATATTAAATTCCAAATAGAGAAACAGTGTCTGTATCACTCTTCCCACTTTATGATGGAATTTGAGAACTAAGGGAAAATTATGTATATAAAAAGGTATATCTATGTGTAGTTGAAACCTACATCTGGTGAAAGGATTTTTAAATCAGTGGAGAAAAGTCAATTCACAGAACATAGCTCCCATGTTGTAAAATCCCACTTAAAACAGTCACTCGGGGCCAGTCTCCCGGGATTTGTTGAAATAACTCCTGTCTAGTTCTCACTATTACGTATTATGCACACATTGCTGGCTGCTAAAGAGAGCTTAGTATAACTCTCACTTAGGAATAGTTTGAATTTTTGCTTAGTCTAATAGTTCCTTCTAGGTGATTAGAAATTATTATTGACTTAATTGTTATTGCAACTAACACATCTGTTTGGGTAAAGTCGGGAGAGACTAATTGGCTAGCTTTTCTTAAAAATATAAAATTCCATTTTTTACATTCATGCAAAAAGATGATATAAATAATGTGAAACAGAAAGTAATTATTTCATGTTTTCCCTGCACTGTATTACTTGGGCAGTGAGAAAAATCCAGGGCTGTTCACAGACTTGTATGGACAAATTTACTCACTTGAAACTGAAGCGTGGCTTAGGCACGGTGGGTAAAGCCATTCATATTTGGTCCTCCTAGAGTAACCGCATGGTGCTGGAGCGAAATGAAGGCAGTGGAGCAGAAGGCTAAGTGGCTGGGGAGGTTCATCTGTTAGTGGGTAACATCATCACATCAAGATGCACAAAGCAGGCAGATATTTGCATCTGTGACAATCAGAGCCAGTGAGATTTGTGCCTATGCATTTTTGACAGTTTTTATGCTTTTTTTTTTTTTTTTTTTTTTTTTTGCTCAGACACATGTAGTGTTGCTCCTCTTTATTACAGTCGTCATGTTCACACCCAGATGACATACTTGCTGAAATGTCAGCTTGGAAAACTGTGTTTCTGCATTTCTGCTCATCCCAGGCTGTTGCTCCTTCCTGTTTCCCAGTGCTGACATTCCCTCTCCTCTGTCTCTCTGTCCCTTTTCCACAACCCAGGGGAAGCTTTAGAAGTCTCTGCAGCAGCCACTCAGCCAGCTCAGACCAGAACTACAAGTCCTGGCTCTGATGTAGGTGACAGGTTGCAGGATCCAGTGGTAATTGGAGGTAGGGGAGGTTCAGTGAGATTTTCGACTTCTGTTTCTGGAGAGGCAGACAAAGCTAATATCACAGTGTGGAGAACTAAAGTATTTCAAGAGACCATTTCTTTTATCCCTTGGTTTTCAGAGGGTAGGGTATCACTACACTTAAGGGACAGTTGAGGTCTTGAGAGGTTAAGTGATCTGCTCCAAACCTCACAACTAAGGAATGGTGAAGGGGTGTGTGGGGGTGTGTGTGTGTGTGTGTGTGTGTGTGTGTGTGAATGTGACAGAAAAACTAGAATGCTGGTAGCTTCCTTCTAGAACTGTCTCCCCTCCCCTCATTTTGAAGAATATTTCAAATACTGAAGTGTAAAGAATAATATAACAATAACTTATAGTCTCATGCACATTCAAAACTGTTAAAAGATTTTGCAGTATTTGCTGCTTGTGTCTTTTTTCTATCTGTATTCCTTAAAAATCACACAGGAGAAATATGCATCAATACTCTTGGGGGAACAAAACAGATGGCATAAAAATTATAAACAAATTAAAAAAGAAAAATGCATTAATTTCCTTAAGAAACAAGTAGAAAAGAGAAAGATATCTTCAGTGTGCTTCATTTGTTTATTCCACTGTAGGCTCATTTCCTCTTCAGAAACTAAACTAAACCACCAGTTAGAGTCTGATGAGAACCCTTCATACTGAGAGCCATAGACTATATAACATTGCTTTACATGTGATTTAGTATCATGATTTTATGGGACCCCTGACACTTGAAATTTCTCCACTAAGATCATATGCTGAGATGAATCTCACAGACATTTAGTTCATTAATTTTTAAAATTTATTTATTTATTTATTTATATTTCTAGAGAGAGGCAGAGAGGAAGAGAGACATCAATGTATCATTGCTTTTCACCTGCCTCCAGTTGGGAACCTAGCTGGAGACCTGGCTTGCAACCTGGTTAAGCACCCTAGAAAGGGAATGAAACTAGCTACCTTTGGGCTCCCAGGCCAGCGCCTATTCACTAAGCCACGTGCCAAGGCTAGTTCATTAATTTTTTAAACAGCATTTTGTTCACAAGCCACATTTTATTTAAACACTCCCCTCCGAGTGTTCATTGATGATTGGGGCTACTCCATGTTTGTTCTAAACGATATCACAGCAAACATCCTGGGATGTGCCTTCCTGCATGTGTTTCCCTGGGGATGGAATTTTGCATTGGTCCTGCATATTTTCACTTACTCTAAATGCTGTCATATCGTCCAAAGTTGCTGGAACAGATAGATTCCTGCCAACTTGAATGGGGATTTAATGTCCATAAATCCTTTCCATTATTCAATGGCTTCAGTCTCTTTAGTTTTTACACAGCCGATTGAAATTTTGCTCATTATTTCATGTGCAAGTAAAAGAAAAGAAACTCGGTTAGTGTCCAGAACAATTCAACATATGTGGAACTGTAACTGTGAGAGGACCCCATGAAAAAACAGCATGAACTCCGCCAAAACTGTGAATTAATGTATATGGTCTTCACAGCTATTATTTTACCACTTTTGCCATCTTTTTGCAGTATTTTTTTTTTTGTCATGTTGGTAGTTTACCTATTATATGTTAAAGATAGTGATATAGTGATTAGTCTTGTATAAAAAAGCATTCAACAAATAAAATTTTACTTCTTTCTCACAAGTCAACTGCTTGTTCTATAGGTAGAAAAACCAAAACCAGAAAATTTAAATGACTTATTCAAGATGTCTCAGGAAAGCTATGTATTTGTTGTTTTTTAAAATAAATTGCAGAAAGGTTGAAAAATTGGCTGCAATATACAGAAATAAAACTAAGTGATACTTATGGGGTTCCATCTCATGAATTGTCCTCATGATTTTATGCATAGCATATACCATTTCTGACAGTTTATACCTGCATTGAGGGCAGAACCTGGATTTATAGGAGATGCTAACTAAATACTAGTTGAATTAGCAATTAAGTCAAAAGGGGGAGTATATAAAAATTTCTTGCTGTATACATGCATTTGAAATATGTACTCAGAAAATAAAAATATTCTATGTTATAGAAAACCATGTACATATTCTCTCCCTCCAATTCATTCCCTTTTTGATTTTCAAGCCCTCCATGTGAATCTTAATTGTAGACTGACTCAAATAAGGGGGGAGGGTAGGCTAGACTGACTTCTTAAAAATACTGAATAAAGAGATTTTATGAAACAAGTTTAATAAAAACAGGGAACATAAGATATAGACATCATTAAGTATATGAGTGGATAGACTACCTATTTAAATTTTGATAAATGTCATCACTAACATGTACAATGTATCATAAGACAAATTGTATTAGTTTTCATGGAAATTGCTGTAAAGGTCTTTTTTAATAATTCACCAATGGGATGAAATGTAAAATGTTAAGTAAAAATTAGTATAAATGTTGGATGCATATAATTAAATGAAATCATTCTGAGAGAAATACATGATTAACTTTATGCCTGAAATAAATATTTTTCAGATGAAATGCCAAGACTTAAGAATGCTATTTGTGGGTTTCAGAATGGATGAATGCTTAAATTCAGTAGCAACAAAGATAATTATTTCATGAGATTTAGTTGAATGGATTTATGTTGAAACCAAGAAATGTGTCAGTGAATATGAAATGAACAAGGAATGAATAGACAGATAAAGAGACTCCAAAGAAAAGAGGCATGGTATGTGGTGTGAGAACCAGAGAGTATTCTGGTAAATTCTCCAATCTTAGTGCAACAAGAGAGACAATTGCTTTCTTCACTCCTGTTGTCTCTATAGCCATGATTCACTCAGATGGTGTTAGGGAGCAAGCATTTGCACCACCATCCTCAGTCAAAAGTCAAGCTTTAGAATAGGAAATGAAGACCAATTTTCCCATACAAGGAAGTAATGGCGTAATTCCTCTCTCACAGAGGAGCTGTGAGCTTTTCACTAATCATGGTTATTACTCATTTGAAGGCCAACACCTCCACTGGCACAGAGTCCCTTTTTACCTTGCTAGAGGATTCTTTTATTACAGAGCATTTGTGTGTCACATTAAAAGCATTTACCAAACAGTTTATAATCGTTATTTACTGCTCTTCGTAGCAACCTTAAGATACACTTCAGCTCTGCCCTACCCTTTAAACTTCAGGAAGCAGCTGCTCTTTACACCCGGTACCAACCTTCCAAAGACTCCTCTGGAAATCTTTTGCAGGGATCCTGTTTAATCTAAATCAAAGTTAAAGTTAAGAAGTTGTCGTGGTCAGAAGGGAAAATAGATAATTTAGCTGTCTTTTGTGCTTTTAAGATTATAATGATAGCAGATTTGTGAGAAAAGAAAACTCCTTTAAAATGAAAGACTGTCTTTGACTTTAGCAATATCTCTTGGTCCTAAAATAAATAAGAAGATATTAAAAGTAAAGAAAAATATACAAATATAAAAGGACTTGTTGAAATTTATTTTTTAAGCTATTTGTTGAATGCAATATAGCAAAGTTTCAGGAACAGAATATTTTACACTAAATGGATTAAAATTACAAACAGAAATACCCAACATATCTTATGCCTCTTAAATCTAATTGTTTTTAGCATTTAAAATGTATACCATATTTACAGCATGAAATATATTAAAAATAACATCAGGTAATTATTTGATGGGAAAGAAATTCAATAAAGTAAATGTCTTAGTTATGCTTGAAAATTATGTTTCAGGTCAGGCCATGAAGGGAATTTATTAGGGTAATTTAAAATTTTGCTGATTGTTAATTTTTATGTTAAAGAAAATGATGCTTTGATTCTACTCCACAGGGGTAGTCTGTGGAGCAGAATTCTGGGAGACCTGGTACATACATGAGTCATTTTAAGGTAGACTGGACTCAATACTCAGGAACATTCCATGTAGAACCTCTTGTAAAAATGGCAATGAGTAAAATATCCTAGGAGAGTCCTTTTCCATTCTGGTGCTACTTGCCATGCTGTCTGTCCTAGTTTGTTGGTCCAATGATTTAAAAAGAAACCACATCTGTACTTGCCTTGCCAGTACTCATTTTATGAGATGTGTATAGTAAAATCGAATTTGTTTTTTTTAAAAAGCAGGAAACAATATAAGGTTGATACATAAAATCAGATACTCAAGGAAACATACTACTTGTCAATTGATTTAAAGAATTTTATTGAGAATATTTTACTTTATATTAATAAAGAAACAGTCTGAAATCTGCCAGTACTCCTCTTTTTCAGAATCTAAAATGAAAGTAGTACACACAGAACATTAAAATTCCCATATAATTAACAATGTAGAAGAAAAATTAATTTTTTCACTCAGTCATTTTACTTCATAAAGTAATTACTATTGCTAAAACAGAAAATTTTGCTCATTTTTCTTAATGATGCAATGTGGAATTTTTTAAAATGTAAAGTAGTTATCAGGTTATTTATTAGCAGTCCTGGGCCTGATTAAATATATTCTAAATAATTGTTCCCAGGGTAAACACAATTTCTGCCATTCAGGAGATGTTCTTCCTAACTACTGTATTTTTATTATTTGTATAATTTTAGAAAGTACAACGGACTTATACACACTCTAACAATGGTAGCATTATTCTGCCAAGAGATAGCAGCATTTCTATAGAGTATAAGTAGAGTTGACACATTTATGGCATATATTTATAGGCTCCCAGACATAGTGCTTTGCCATCACAACAGTCAGAACTAGGAACGGAGCCCAAAATTTAGCTTCTAGTCTCCTATTCTAACAACACTCTGTTCCCCTAAGTAAAAAGCTAGCTTACCTGGTGGGGAGGAGAGGGGATTCAGCTTCAGTCAATTACAAAGCTGTAATTAATAAAAAAGAAAAAGTAAAAACAGAAGAGAAAAATAAAAGTAAGGCAAGTTTCTTTCAAAATGTTTAGGATTCTGGTAATACATGTTGCTTTTCTATCTTTGAGTGTGGCACAAAGATTTCTGTTTAAGTACTATGCAATTTTCTCTAAGTGCGTAGAGAGAACTCACACTGTTTTCTCACTCTCCTTTCCTCCTCTTGTAGCCCAACTCTTTTCCCCTCTAATTAAGCTCTGTGTGGCAGTAGAAGGGACAGTGTTCTTTCCAGAGGCTCAGGAAATTGATCTTGGAAGGGGTGAGTAGTGGAGCAGCAAGCAACCCACATTGTCTGTTGCCCTGGGATTATGCACCCTCTTGATAACGGGCTGAAATTATTCACATTTCGGCAGTGGATCATGCTTGTGTTGTCTGTCCTGTTGCTATTGGACTTGATTCATTTGAGCATGGAAAATGTTTCCCAAAATGTCACAAAAATAGTAAAAAAAATTTTTTTTTTCCTGACAATACAAAGATTTGGATTCCTGAATAATCTGCTTCTATATTGAGATTGTAATTGAAGAAGGGGAGGTGTTGCTGTGTTGGGAGAAGGAACTTAGATCTTTTGCTGCTCTTCAGTTTTGGAGTTCATCAAAATCAAATCAACTTCAGAATGGTCTTTGCACAAGTAGGCACAGTTGTAAATACTGTTCCCAGGACTGTGAAACTCTCACCAAGTGTGGAGATGAAGAGATGACATATTAGCCCCACTGTTTCTTAACAGCTTTTGTTTTTGTTTGTGTATTTTGTTTCTTATATAGTCTACAAGAACTGGAGTTACCAAATAGAGTTTTCTATGCTATTTTCCTTTAGAAATACATACATATATATATATATATATATATATATATATATATATATATGTGTGTGTGTGTACATATATATATATATATATATATATATGTGTGTGTGTGTGTGTGTGTGTGTGTGTGTGTGTATGTGTGATTTTTATTTTATTTGTGTCATTGAAGGATAGGGTGGTTATTTATTTTTTTTGTCAGTAGAGAATGCCCCAAACCTCTACAGTATTTTTTGTTGTGATACAAGGGACTAGGATGTGTATTTCTAATACCTTACTTGGACAATGGTATTATTTTTTTACCTGAGTCAGCTAGTGAATCAGTTATGTTAGCAGCAATGACAATAAATCACTCTGATGTCAGGGGCCTTGGGATTCAGTCTGGGGGCCTCTTCTCCCCTCAGTCTCCATTCATTTCCTCCATGACCTCACCCAGTCTCCTGCCCTACTGGCCATTTATATGCTGAAAATGCCCAAATTTATATCCCTAGCTCAGAACTCTTTGAATTACAGACTCATATATTCAATGACTTATAATATCTTGACTTAAAAGTCCAGAAATTTAATCCTCAGCAATTTAATTCCATGTTTGATTTGCTCCCCAAATGTGCTCCACTGCAGACCTACAGACCTTCACTTTGTAATCGATAAACAGCAACACCAACCTTTTAGGTGCTCTGGCTAAAATTTTGAAATCATCTTTTTTTTCTCTTTTCCTTGTACCCCATATTCAGACAGTGCAGAGAGACTCTTCACTCTGTCCCAACAGCTTTTCAGAATCCCACTGCCTTTTATGTTTTACTTTGAAATGCTACAATGGGCTTTTCCTTGTTTCAGCCCCTGTCCCCTACCATCTCATCTTAACCCCACAGCCAAAATTTCCTTTTCAAACATGGATCAGGTTACGTCACACCTCTGCTCACATACTTGCATTGTTCTTCACTGGAGTCAGAAATAAAAGCCACATGGGTATAGGGCCCAATGAGAACCTCCATAATCAGGTTTTCCACAGCCTGCCTCTGTCTCAGCTAGTCCCCACAACTTCTCCTCTTATTACGTTGTCACCAGGTCCTTCCCACAGTTCTTGGAATGATTCCTGTTACTTCTTGATGCATTTTGCACTAGTTGTTCTCTCTTCCTGAAAATATCTTCATGGCAGGTTTTCTCCTTTTCATCATTTTTGCTCAAAGGCTCCTTGACAGTGAAATCTACCCTGAAATTCCTCTTTAAAATGCATCCTCAACCTCCCCATTCTCCATTACCTGCTCTACATCTTTTCATTTTACAACCAATATATAATTTACTCATTCATTATTTTTATTTACTTTATGGTCTTTTCTTGCCTGGGCAACCCCATGCTAGTCACAAGTAGAGGTCCTTACCAGTTTTATTCTGATGTATCCCAGGTACCTAGAACAGTGCATGGCACACAGAAGGGCTTAGTAAATTTTGCTTGAATTAATGACATCTTACAGATGTTTGAAGTTAAAAAGTTAAAGAAATGCAGTGAAAAATAACATATGGTATATGCCCTTACAATGCTCAAAAACTAAGGTAGGAAGAAGGGAAACCCAAATGAAAAATACAAAGAGCAAAATCCACAGAATTTCTCATTAGAAGACTAAGAGTCATAAAAGCATAGCGAAGCATCTAGAGTGAATACATTCAAATAGGATCTGTGATAGTATTTAACTCACTGTGTGTTGCAGGTAATGAGCCTTACTTACTTGAATCATACAGCAGCTAGTTCTGTGAAAATCTCTTGTAACCATAATGCAAATGTTAATAGAATGGGGATGTTTGAAAACCCTCTTGTCTGGTTCTCTCACCCCAGAGCTTTTATGAAGAAGTTCCTTGTGCCTAGATGCCCTTTCTCTCCCTCTTCACCTAGCTCACTTGGACTTCAGGTCTTAGTGTGCACCTCACTTCCTAGGGTTCCTTCCCAAACTTATCCCATGGGAATGGCATCCTCTGTTCAGTGTTCCTAGAGCTCTTTACTTCCTGGCCAGATTAGTGTTTGAAGCCTTTCTTCCTGACCAGTGTGTAAATTCCTCAGGGCAAGGAGTCTCTGGGTCCTGTTCCCAGCTAGACTCCAAACACCTAGCAGCCCAGGAATGTGTGTGGGATGAATGACTGTCAGCCACACCCTAATCCAGGCTCTGTTAGCAATTATCATTGACAGAGAGTCTGGGATTCAGCACTGACAGGGCTCTGATTTCCCAGTCAGACTGTCTCCCAGCCCCACTGTACCTAATACCTTTATTCACAGAGGAATGACTGACTCATCAGAAATATTTTGGAGAAGAGAAAGGAGCCTAAAAACTAGAGCCCTCTCACTTGATGTAATTATTCATTTGGCACATGTTGAGGGCTTGGTAGGATACAGAATTGCACTAAATCTTTTCCTGCTTATAAAGAGCTGAGAGCCCTGTTGTTGGGTAGTGGTGAAAGAAGTAGTAAAATTTATTAAAAATACTGAAATAAATGGCATTAAAGCAATATATTTATTGGGTTTGCCAAAGAGTCCGTTTATTTATTTCAGTAAAATGAAATATTTTTCATTTTTACCAATAACTTATTGATTTGGATATTTTGTGTATGTCAGCTATCTCCCATGGGGTAGAACTTTGATTGTCCTTAGTTAATGTCTCAATTTGCTCACTATCAACTTCAACTTGTCTACTTGACCATGGAGCATTGTCTAGTGAGAAATTTCCAGCATGAAACTTCGAAAAACTCTTTTGACGTGTTCAATTAGTCATAGCACCTTCTTTATACATTGCACAAATCTTTTCAGGCATTTTAGTTTTGTTTTTACTTTTCCTGATATGTTAATGCCTAATATGCCAAAAAGTGTTACATATTTTCTTCTATCTTCAATATTAAAATGGCTGTACAAAAATTCACCAATTTTGAAAAGGTTTTTAAAATGTATGCTGCTATGACAACTGCCAGAATACAATCTAACTAAATTGTTTTGAATGAAGTTAAAGTGCTACTAGAGCCATTGTACAGAAAATAACAAATGAACTTTTCTTTTCCAACCCAATATACTAGACTATGACAACTATGCACTTGGATGGAAGGTTGAAAGACTGTCTTAAAGAGTAAGTTTGGCACATAAGTAAGCTAAATCATACATCTGGAGGACAGCTCTTTAAGCTAGGGCCTGTGGATGTAATCTGGCCTACTGCTTATTTGTGTATGGATAGGGAGCTAAACCTTGTTTCTGTATTTTTAAAAATTGGGGGGGGTAATATTTTATTACACATAAGTTATATGAAATTCAAGTTTGAGTATCCATAAATTTTATTGAAACACAACCATGCCTGTTTCAGCCTATTTAAAGCTCTATCTGTAAGCTATTGAGCATGATTAGAGTGTAAGGTGCACATGTGTGAATGGTAGAGGGTTGTGCAAGTATGAAAGATGGTGCGATATGTTAGGGAAGAGAGGTTGAAGAGAGAGAGAGAGACAGGATGCTATCTTAAGCAGATTTTGTATAGCATGCTGAAGTTCTGTCTCTTCTGCAGGCAGTATAAAGCTAATGTAAGTAGTTAAGCAAAAGAGCAACCAGTTCAGACCCCTGTACTAATGAGCTAACTGCTTGGTCATTTGCATCTATATGGTGTGGCCTGGTGGATAGAGATTGGGAGACTTCAGCACACTTCATAGTTAATACCATCATTGTCATTAAATTATCTTATTTTTTAATGTCTCCACCAGAAATGTAGTCAGCCATTTACTCTTAGTATTTAGCTAAGTGTTGATGGAAAAGGGAAGCAAAGGGAATTAGACATTGAGCTTAATTAAATGAGAAGCATGAGCATGCTACTTGACCAGGAAATTACAGCTTCACATCCCAGTGGATTGTATCATTGCTCCACCAAGGGGGTTAACATTCCTCCTTTTCCCCTCTTCTGGTACTGGATCATGTCAGGGTGTAGAGGAGATATTAGACCATAGAGGCCCATCAGTCTAATAAAGGGTGTGGACCCTCCAAAGGCCACAAAAATCTTGGGAATTTGGTCATTTTGAAAAAGCACCTGGTTGGTACCAAACCGAGCTCCTTGTTACAACTCCACAAAGTCAAAGAACTCACTCTCTCTCTTTCTTGCTCATAACCTGTATGTGCAATACACACTCACCTATCTTCTCTCTCCATAGTTGTGTGGCCTGGGCAGCTGCATAGCCCATTGACATTTGAACTCCACACGCAGGCTCCAGGAGGGAGCTTAAATAGTGCAGTGCAGTAATGGACATCATCTGAGAACACACACTAAGCTAGCTGATACTGGACTGGACTGTACTTTAATATGAAGCAAAAACTCTGGATACTGGCTTTTATCTTGGCCTTGATGAAGACACAGTCAAACTTTTTCCATGGCAGGATGGACTGAGAAGGGACATTGAGAATTCATAAAGGGAACCCCCTTAAGTTTACAACATCAATAAACTTTACCATGGAGTTCCATCTCCCATGCAGGTCCCTTTTTCTTGTGATACTTCAAGAACTCCACTTCCACCTATAACAAACTTATAGCACTTATTTTTTTCCCCTCTGTCCTTTCAAAAAAAAAAATTCTTTAGTAACTGTTATCTTAATCATGAAGATTATTTTGTGTAAGGAGGACATATATGGAGTCTTTTAGAGTTTTCATGGAAAAAAAATGCTGTATTTAAAATACAATACAGTTGTAATTAACTACCATTTTTAATTTTTTAAATTTGATTGTTTCTAAAGCTATTTGCCAAGTACTTCCAGGGCATTACTAAGGAAAAATATTTCTCCATCTTTTCTCGAGAATTTCTTACACTTCAAAAAACATAGATGGCTGGCAGAGGAATAGGAACCAGATAGAAACAGTATCTGCTTCACCTGTGCTCACCTCCAGAAATGCTCACATTTTAAAATTCCAGATAGCATGCTCTGGTCACTTTTAGGTGCCCTCTTTTTTTTTTTTTTTAATTTTATTGTTGTTGTATTACATCCATCCCCTTTTTGCTCCCCTCTGTCCCCCTCCCCACCCACCCATTCCCCCCAAAGTCAATCCCACCTGTTGTCCATGTCCATGGTTCCTTTACACTAGGTTCTTGTCTAAGCTGATCCCCTTCTTTGCCTCTGCCTCCCCACTCCCCCCAACCCCATTCCCCCTGACCACTGAAGGCCTATTCCTTGTATTCATACACTTGGTTCTGTTTTGCTTGTTGTTAGTTTTGATCATTATTGTCCCGTAATGGGTGAGATCATATGATATTTGTCCTTCACTGACTGGCTTATTTCACTAAGCATAATACTCTCCAGTTCCATCCATATTGTTGCAAAAGGTACAAGTTCCTTCTTTCTTTCTGCTATATAGAATTCCATTGTGTAAATGTACCAAAGTTTTTTGATCCAATCATCCACTGATGGGCACTTAGGCTGTTTCCAGCACCTGGCTATTGTAAATAGTGCTGCTATGAACATAGGTGTGCATAGGTTTTTATGAATTGGTGTTTCAGGATTCTTTGGGTATAGTCCAAGTAGTGGAATTGCTGGATCAAAAGGCAGTTCCATTTTTAGTTTTTTAAGGAAACCCCATACTGTTTTCCACAGTGGCTGCACCAGCCTACATTTCCACCATTCTGACAGGTGTGAGGTGGTATCTTATTGCAGTTTTAATTTGCATCTCTCTGATGACTAGCGATGTTGAGCATTCTTTCATATGCCTCTGGGCCCTTTGTATATCTTCCTCAGGGAGTTGTCTGTTCAGGTCCTTTGCCCATTTTTTAATTGGGCTGTCTGTCTCCCTGGTGTTGAGTCACATTAGTTCTTTATATATTTTGGAGATCAGACCCTTGTCTGAGGTATCATTGGCAATTATGTTTTTCCATACAGTTGGTTCCCTTTGAATTTTGCTGATATTTTCTTTAGCTGAACAGAAACTTTTCAATTTGATATAGTCCCATTTTTTGATTCGTTCTTTAATTTCCTTTGCCCTTGATGAAGTATCAGTAAACATATTTTTGCATAGGATATCCAAAAGTTTACTGCCTATATTTTTCTCCAGGACCTTATGGTGGCACTGCTTATGTTTAAATCTTTTATCCATCTTGAGTTGATTCTGGTGTATGGTGTAAGTTGGTGGTCTAGTTTGATCTTTTTGCATGTTGCTATCCAGTTCTCCCAACACCATTTGTTGAAGAGACTGTTTTTACTCCATTGGATGTTCCTTCCCCCTTTGTCAAATATTAGTTGACCATAGAGTCCTGGGTTAATTTCTGGGCTCTCTATTCTGTTCCAATGATCTATATGTCTATTCATATGCCAGTGCCATGCTGTTTTGATGACAGTAGCCTTGTAGTATTGTTTGAAGTCCGGTATTGTGATTCCTCCTACCTTGTTCTTCTTTCTCAAGATTGTGGTGGCTATTCGTGGGTGTTTTTGGCTCCATATAAATTTTTGAAGTATTTTTTCCGGTTTCTGTGAAGTCTGTCATTGGTATTTTAATTGGGATTACATTGAATATGTAGATTGCTTTGGGTAGTATGGATATTTTAATGATGTTAATTCTTCCCATCCACGAACATGGTATATGCTTCCATTTATTTGTGTCTTCCTTGATTTCTTTCTTCATTGTTCTGTAGTTTTCTGCGTACAGGTCTTTTACCTCCTTAGTTAAGTTGATTCCTAGGTACTTTATTTTTCTTGTTGCTATGGTAAATGGGATTTGTTTTTTCACTTCTATTTCTGTTGTTTCATTATTGGTATACAAAAATGCTTTTGATTTCTGGATATTGAC
>PVIW01010118.1:0-46607 GCA_004026585.1 Noctilio leporinus
CCTACTGTTGATTCCTTCTACTGTATTCTTCAATTCAGAAATTGTATTCTTCATTTCCTCCTGGCACTTATTGATAGTTTCTATGTCCTTTTTCATGCTGTTGTAGTTCTCAGTAAGTTCCTTGTAACTTCCCTGGAGTTCTTTGTAGTTCTCCTGGAGTTGTTTATAGTTTTCTTTGATGTGGCTGAGCTCACTGAGCTTCTCTATCATCATTCTTTTAAATTCCTTATCTGATATTCCAGGTGCCTCTGTTTCATTTTGTGTTTTTCTGGGGATTCTTCCTTTCCTTTTGGTGATGGGCTGATTCTTTTTTCCCCTATTTTGGGTGCTGTTGTTGCTTGCTTTGTATTTTTGTTTTTTCCTTGGATTAACCTGGTTTGCTTCCTTGCCTTAGTTGAGCACCCTTCTGTGATAGGAGGTTCGTGGAGTTCAATGTTGCAGTCTCCCAGATTTTCTCCACTTGCTGTTCTTGATTTGTCCTTTATTTGGGCCATCTGGTTATATTCTGGACTTGTGGGCTGCTTTCCTGCAGGTCTCCACTGCCCCTGGGCTGTGCTCCCCTGAGTCCAGATGCTGACTGCTCCAATTCTTAGGGACCTGAAGACATCTCGCCCTCCCTATCCTGTCCTCTAGCTGCTCTGGTACTCAAGAACACCATCAGCACTGCTCTCTACTCTGTTGCCATCTTTCCACCAGCCTGTTGATGCTGTCTTTAGCTGAGCAGAATCTTTTCAGTTTGATGTAGTCCCATTTGTTGATTTGTTCCTTTAATTCCCTTGCCATGGGAGAGATACCACAGAAAATATTGCTGCATGGGATATCCACAATTTTTTCCCCTAAGTTTCCCTCTAAGACTTTTATGGTGGCATGGCTTATGTTTAATTTTTTATCCATCTTGAGTTTATTCTGGTGTATGGTGCAAGTTGGTGTTCTAATTTCATTTTTTGGCATGTGCCTGTCCATTTCTCCCAGCACCACTTGTTGAAGAGGCTATTTGCACTCCAGTTTAAGTTACTTCCCTCTTTGTCAAATATTAGTTGCCCATAGATTCCTGGGTTTACTTCTGGGCTTTCTATTTTACTTCATATATATCTGTCCTTGTGGCAGTATCAGCCTGTTTTCATTACAATGGCTTTGTAATATATCTGGTATTGTGATTTCTCCTAGTTCACTCCCCTTTCTCAAGATTGCTGTAGGTATTCAGGGCCATTTTTTGCTTCATATAAAATATTTAGGAATTTGTTCTAATTCTGTGAAAAATGATGATGGTATTTGAATAAGGATTGCATTGAATATGTAAATGGCTTTGGGTAGTCTGGACATTTTAATGATGGCAATTTTTCTCAATCATGAACATGATATATGCTTCCATTTATACATATCTTTCTTATTTTCTTCCTTCATTGTTCTGTAGTTTTCTGAGTACAGGTCTTTCACCTCCTTGGTTACATTTATTCCTAAGTACTTTATTTTTCTTGTTGCTATAGTAAATGAAATTTGTTTTCTAGTTCCTTTCTCTGATGTTTCATTGTTGGTGTACAAAAATGCCTTCAAATTCTGGATATTGGCTTTGTATCCAGTTATTTTGCTAAATTCACTTATTAGTTAGAGTAGATTTTTAGTGGAGTGTGTATGTACACTATCATCTCTTGCAAATAATGACAGTTTTATTTCCTTCTTTCCAATCTGCATGCTTTTGATTCCTTTTGCTTGTATGATCACTGTGGCTAGACATTCCAAAACTATGTTGATTATAGAAGTGGAAAGAATGGACACCCTTGCCTTGTTCCTGATCTTAAGGGAAAGGCTTTCTGTTTTTGCACATTAAGTATGATGTTAGCTGCAGGTTTCTCATAAATGGCTCTTACTAGGTTAAGGTATGCTTCCTCTCTTCTGATATGACCATTTTTATCATAAAAGTGTGCTGTATTCTATCAAATGCCTTTTTGGCTTCTATTGATATGATCATATGGTTTTTATTTTGTTTGTGTTGTGTATTATATTTATTGATTAGTGAATATTGTACCATCCTTACATCCCTGGGATGAGTCACACTTGGTCATGGTGCATGATCTTTTTAATATATTGCTGGATACTATTTCCAATATTTTGTTGAGAATTTTAGCATCAATGTTCATCAGAGATAGTCTTTCTTTGCTATGTCTTGACTTGACTTTGGCAATATAATAATACAGGCCTCATAGAAGTAGTTTGGGAGTCTTCCTTCTTGGATTTTTTGAATAGGTTGAAAAGGATGGACATTAGTTCTTCCCTAAATGTTTGGTAAAATTTGCCTGTGTAACCATCTGGTCTGGGGCTCTTGTGCACTGGGAGTTTTTTGATTACTGCTTCAATCTCGCTAGTTGTTATTGGTCTATTCAGGATTTCTGCTTCTTCTGGATTCAGTTTTGATAGATTATACATTTCCAGAAATTTGTCTATTTCACCCAGGTTGTCAAATTTCTTGTCATATAGTTGTTTGTATTAATTTCTTACAATCTTTTGTATTTCTGTGGTATTTGTTGTGATTTATTCTTTGTTGTTTTTATTTTGTTTATTTGGGTGCTTTCTCTTTTTTTCATGGTGAGTCTGGATAAACTCTTTGTTAATTTTGTTTATGTTTTTAAAGACAAGCTCCTGGACTTAATGATCCTTTGACTTGTACTTTTAGTTTCTATATCATTTAATTCTGGTCTGATCTTGATCATTTCCTTCCTTCTGCTTGCTCTGGGCTTTGTTTGTTGTTGCACCTCTAGTGCTTGTAGCTTTATGGTTAGGTTGTTTGTATGAGTTTCTTCTAGCATTTGTAGGCAGGCCTGTATTGCTATGAAGTTACCTTTTAGGACTGCTTTTGCTGTTTCCCGTAGGTTTTGGGTTGTTGTGTATTCATTTTCATCTGTTTCCAGAAACATTTTTGATTTCTTCTTTTATCTCATTGTTAACCCATTCATTATTTAATAGCATGTTATTCAGTCTCCATTAGTTAGAGTGTTTTGAGGTTTTTTCCTTGAGGTTGGTTTCTAGTTTCAAGCTATTGCGATCTGAAATGATACTTGGTATGGTTTCAATTTTCTTAAATTTGTGGAGGCTTGTTTTGTGTCCTACCACGTGGTCTGTCTTTGAGAATGTTCCATGTGCATTTGAAAATAATGTGTATTTTGCTTTTTTGGAGTGAAAAATTCCATAGATATCAGTTAAGTCCATTTTATCTACAGTGTTGTTCAATGGCACTATATCCTTGCTGTTCTTTTTCCTGGAAAATCTGTGCATTGTTGATAATGGGGTATTAAAATCCCCACTATTACTGTGTTGGTGTTAATGACCTTCTTGGAGTCATCCAAGATTTTTCTTATAATTTTGGTGCTCCTATGTTGGATGCATGTGTTTACATGGGTTATATCTTCTTGATGGATTTTTCCCTTATGTATGATGAAATGTCTTTGTCTCTTTTGATGGGCTTCATTGTAAAATCTATTTTGTCTGATACAAGTATTGCTTCCCCAGCCTTTATTTCATGTCCATTTTTTAAAAATATATTTTTCCATCTCTTCACTTTCAGTCTTTGTCAATCTTTTGTTCTGAGGTGGGTCTCTTGAAGACAGCATATGTGTGGGTCATGTTTTCCTATCCATTCAGCCACCCTATGTTTTTTGAGTGATGCATTTAATCCTTTTATGTTTAAGCTTATTATTGGCAGGTACTTATTTATTGACATTTTCCCCCTTTATACCTGTGTTCCTCTCTGTCTCTCTCTGTTTCTTCATTTTAAAAAAGCAAACCTTTTAGTATCTCTTGCAATGCTCATTTGGTGAAGGTGTTTTCTTTTAGCCTTCTTTCATCCGGGTAATTCTTTATTTAACCTTCCCTTTTGAATGAGAGCCTTGTTGAGTAGATTATTCTTGGTGGCAGGCCTTTGTTTTTCATTACTTGGAATATATTTTGCCATTCCCTTCTGGCTTGTGCTCTTGTTGAGAAATCAGTTGCTAACCTTATCGGAGCCCTCATATTAGCTGTTTTTCTCTTGATGCTCTTCTTTGAAATTTGGCATTTTAATTATGATATGTTTTGTAGTGGGTCTGTTTGGGTTCATCTTCATTGGGACCCTCTGTGATTCCTGAATTCAGTGACATTTTCACTCATCACATTAGGGAAGTTTTCTGTCATTACTTTTTCAAACAGGTTTTCTATTCCTTGCTTATCTTCTCCTTCTGACATCCTAATGATATGGATATTATTGCGTTTCATGTTAGCCTACAGTTCTCTTAAAACCTCTTCATTCTTTTTCAGTCTTTTTTCATTTTTTTTCACTGTCTGAGATTATTTTTCTACATTGTCCTTCGGGTTACTGATTGCATCCTCTGCCTCCTCTAGCCTGCTGCTGATTCCTTCTACTATATTCTTCAAGTCAGAAATTGTGTTTTTCCTTTCCGTCTTTTTTTTTTTTTTAAGATTTTATTTCATTATTTTCAGAGAGAGGGGAAGGGAGAGAGGTAGAGAGGGAGAGAGACATCAATGTATGGTTGCTTTTCACCTGCCTCCAGCCACAGACCCGACTGGAGCCCTGGTTTGCAACCCAGTTATGTGCCCTGGCTGGGGAATTGAACCTGCGACCTTTGGGTTCACAGGCCGGTGCCCCATCCACTGTGCTACCAGCCAGGGTCTCCTTCTTATTTTTATTGATAGTTTCTTTGTCCTTTTTAATGCAGGTGTAGTTCTCAGTAAATTTCTTGTAGCTTCCCTGGATTTCTTTGTAGTCCCCTGGAGTTGTTTGTAGTTTTCTTTGTGCTCACTGAGCTCATTGAGCTTCTTTATCATCATTATTTTGAGTTCCATATCAGATAGTTTTCTTGCCTTAATTTCATTTAGTGATCTTTCTGGAGATTCCTCCTCCTTTCCTTTTTGTGATAGAATGTTTTGTGTTTTTTTTATCCCCACGTTTAGATGTCTCTTTTTGTTTGCTTTTACTTTTCAGATTGGGCTTTTTTGAGTTTCTATCTTTGTGGTGTGACCTTCTGTTGTGTAGAGGTGCACTTTCTTTACTTCCTGAATCCTCAGCTGGTAGCATCAGATCTTTCAATTGCCTGGGCCTAGTCAGCCTATTGGAGCCAACCAGAGATCCACTGTATTTGCCTGTGCCCTTCAATTTTTAATCCAATTAATTTACACTTAACTGTCAGATGTAGGCACCACTGGGCCACACAGGTTAGTTTAGCTGTAATCCAGTCAATTGATGATCTGTGGTCACCTTAGGTACCATTGATAAGGGCCAATTAATTTTGTTGTAATCCAATCACTCTGTGCTCAGTGGCTAGGCTCAGGCACTGCTGGGCAGGACTTATTGATTTAGTTGTAATCCAGTCAGTCTGTGATCAGCCACCAGACTCAGGCACCACTGGACAGGAAAGATTGATTCCAGTGGGCAGGGCTATTAGGTCCCCTCAGGAGAAAACTGGTTGATGAAGTGTAGTTGGCCTGAAATGTGGGAGATGAGTCAGCACTAGGGCCCCATTGGCTGCTCCCTCATTTCTCTTCTCAAAGCCACCACTCCAATCTTTTCCCAAGCATCTCCAGTCCATTCTGGAGCCCAGGGTAAGTCAATACCAAAGTATTTTCATGCATGGTCACTTCATTAATTCTCTGTCTCTAACACTCTCAGACTAGCCAACCCTATGGCTTTTTATTTTTCACAGCTGGATTCTGTTTTATTCTAAGCTGTGTTGCTGTAGGTTGGAAAGCCCAGCTGGGGGTTTAGAACCCACCTTTATCAAGTGGAAACCCCAGCTCCATTCCTTCAGCTGCTGTCCATGGGAACCCAGCCAGCCCTCTCACATTTCTGCAATTCCTTCCAGTCATGTGATGAAGCAACCTCTTCTGCTCTGTCTGTGATTGTAAGGCTTCTCTCCACCTGGTGTTCTGTTGGTTATTCCAAATGATTTTTTCCCATTTAAGTTGTAATTCCAGGTTGGTCCTGGGAGAAGATTGGTGTAGCTCCACTTACTCCTCAGCCATCTTGGAACCCTCTGTACATTGTTTTTTGATGTCTTTTTATTTTATTCACATTCTTCCTATAAACTATACTGAATACTGAGTCTGTGTAGTTTTCTTAAATATTTAGCTATAGTCCTTTGAATTAATATTTTTATTATCTTATCCTCTGACTTGGAATCATTGAGAACTAAAATTGCCTTTTTTCTAATTAATTTTTTTAAAGATTTTATTTATTATTATTAGAGAGAGGGGAAGGGAGAGAGGCAGAGAGGGAGAGAAACATCAATGTATGGTTGCCTTTCACCTGCCTCCAGCGATAGAACTGACTGGAGACCTGGCTTGCAACCTAGTTATATGCCCTGGTTGAGAATTGAACCAGTGACCCTTGGGTTCACAGGCTGGCACCTTATCCACTGTGCCACCAGCCAGGGCTACAATTGCCTTTTGATAAGGCCATGTAAACTAAAGTTGAACAAGTTGATATAGACTTCAAAACAATGACTACAACAGCTCATTTTTGGATAGTTTTAAAAACAAAATGCAGATCAGGAGAATTTATTAGATTGTAACTTTCTACCTTTATTTGTCTGAGGATAATTTGAGAAAGACATTTAGAAATGTTTATGACTGCCTGGATTTAGAACTCAAAAATAGAGATGATCTTCTGCTCTAATCATTAACCATTATTTTTTTATTTCCATAAAGATGTATCTTATTAAATACCTGATTCCTGCACTATAGACTTCACTTTGTAAGTCCATCAGCACCATCACTTCCTTAAATGAGACACAACTGTTGAACTATATTCACCTTTTTAAAAGGCTGAGATTGGCTCAATAACATATTTGAACCTGGAAAATCAGCATTTGTGCTGCCAGTCACTACCAGAACCAATAAGTAAAGACAAGTATTGGATCTTTATGGGGGCTTTTTCCAGATGCTGGCAATCTGAGATGGCAGATTATGTACCCTAAAAACCATCTTAACTTCACTTTAAACTGACATTTTTATAAGAAGAAAAGGGTAAGTAATAAGTTTGGGAAAAGGTTAATCAGATAAGAGTCTCAGTTCTACAGGATTTCCCAGGTATTTCTTTGTTCACTCATCAACAATTCTTTATCTGCATCAGAGATATTCCCTCCCTCGAACACAATGTCTCAGATACCCCCTCAATTGCTTGTATCCCATTTGGGGCACCAAGGTTGAATTGTTTAGCAACTTCCTGAATTCTTGTAGATTTTGTTATTTCAGTTCCTGGAATAACAGTTTTCTACATGAATTAATCACTTAAGCCTATCAACTATTACTACAGATGAGATCTTTAATTCTTGAATTAACCCTATCATTATGAGAAGTTGACCAGTAAAAGTATGATAAACAAGGATTGATTAGTAAGTTGTGTTATTTAGATTTGTCAATGCCTTCTTTAATAAGAGCTGATTTGAGTCTCTTCCTGCTTCAGAAGAGAGATGCTTCCACAAATGGAAACTTTCTTTATCAGTGTAAAAATGTACAAAAATGAAACATATACATCAGTTTCTCAGTGAATTTCAGGTCAAGATAATTCATATGCCACAGTGACATATTTTGGGCTAACATAATCTGGTCTCCTTCAAAAACCAAGCTGATAGATGCCCATTACTAACATATCCATTGTTTATCCATCAAGATAAACAAAAACTATTCCTCAAGTAAGAGATCTTGACAGCATCCTTTGTCATACACCATTCATCCTGTCATTACCTGGAAAATGAAATGATGATCTGTGCTACCTTAGTGGCTTAATCCAGAGAAAAAACTAACTCCTCATATATTGTGACAAGTGGTAATGAGGCAGAATAGTAAGAAACTAGGAACATTCTTTTGTAAGTGGAATAGGAAATCTGAGACAAGATTAAATATCCAAACAGTTTACAGCTATTTAGTAAATCCCATCTTCCCTAACCAAGGACACTTAAGAGTAAATGGTTTACACTTCAACAAGGGTATAAATGGCTAAAATCTTCCTACTGCAAGATAACAGAAACCCAACTGTTTCCAAGGCCCCTTTTCTCTGACTTTCCAGTGAGCCAAAGCTGGTCCACCAATCTCCCTCCTGTTGCTTCTTCTATTCTAGTCTCTTCCTTGTTTCACTGGTCCCCAGCTTTAATAAATATACTCTTTTTTTTTTTTTAATTTTATTGTTGTTGTATTACATCCATCCCCTTAATAAATATACTCTTAAACTAGCATTAAGAAATCTTCCCTGCACAATGTCAAGCACCCACACACTACTGGCCAGCCCTACGGAGACCTACCCAGGCCAGTTACCTATTAATAGTAGTGTTGCAAATTGGAGAAAGAAACCCACCAAAGTTAGGTTCCTACCCTCTCACAGAAACTGGGAAAGAAGGGCATTATCTCCCTTGATGTTGTGGATAAAAAAGTGGTCAGGGGAGGCCTTCATAGAAGGCCTTACAAACTCAGAAATGTAAAGTAATCACATAGAGGGGTCTACAGTTAAAACTTCCTAATTAAAAGGCAGTCATGGCAAGTAGTTTTGTTCTAAACCGATATCTTTCTTGACAAAGGTCTGTCTTCACCTTACCTGAGCCTGCCTATTATCTTTTTAAATCTATGATAACTTTGAAATGTCAGAGTAATCTCCTTTTCCAGACCCCTCAGGGCACATCACAACCTCCCACAAGACTGCAAAACCCCTCATTTTTATTTTCTTGCCCAAATAGCATCTCTGTGTGCCATAAAATTTAATTGTTAACTATTCAGAACCTATTAATGTAAAAAAAAAAAAAAAAGCATTTCTCTCTTCATTTTATACTTTAGCGAGTCTCATAGATTTTTCTTACTTTCCTTTCTCCTGCCTCCTTAATCTACCACCAATGAATTTTATGTCACCCTCCACATTTCTCCTCCTTTGATTGTAATGTATAGAATAAAGTGCAAGACTGCCATTCTTTAGAGCATTTTATCAATCTGTTGAGATTTTTCTTCCCAGCAATTGTCATTAGTTTTGCTCAAATAAACTCATAAAACTCTCTACAGGTTTAGATATTTCTTATGATGACAATGTTTGCATTTCAAAAACATGGATTCCAAGTCCTTGAGAACACATTATAAGATTGGCAAAAAACTTAGTCATTTTTTAAAATTATGTATATTTGAAAAGAAAGAAAAAGAAATTCTTCAAGAAAAGGGAGAGGGGGAAGAAGTGTTGTCCCTTATTTTCATTAAGGTGAATTAAGATATGTCTCTTGGATTTCTGGCCAAGATGAAGGCATAGGTAGATATAGTGCATCTCCCTCACAACCAGAATAAATTTACATCTACTTCAAAACTAAATAAAAACTGAGCAGAAATTTCAGAAGATTGAACTACCTGGAAGTACAACAAATGAAAAAGACAGGTAGAAGGGGCAGATCCTGGGAGGAGAATGGCAACAGCAGCAGCACCAGAGATGAGATCCCAGCAAAAAGTACAGTCATACATTTAAAACTGGGGAACGATCCCAAGGCCAGACTTTGCAGCCCATGGTCCCAGAACCAGGAGAAATAGAGCCAGCAGCTGTGGTGGCAACTTTGGGACTGAGGCTGTGGTGAAAAGTGCAGTTATATATTTAAACCTGGGAAGCAATACTGGGGACAGACTCCATAGCCCACAGTTCCAGCACTAGAGGAAATAGAACTATATTGATTCTGGCTATAAAAACCAGTGGGTATTGGGGTGGAGGAAGAAACTGCCTGTCTCAGTGGGCAAGAAGCATTGTTTTCCCTAAGATCCCTTTCCCACTACTCATTTCACAATGTGGTGAGTAGTCCCACACTGATAAATTCCTAAGGCCCTGCCCCTTACAATGTTACAAGTGTGACAGAACTACTTAAGACATAGAGGCAAACACAGAAAGCTGTCAAGCTGAGGAAATAGAGAAGTCTGGTCCAAAAGAGGGAGCAAATCAAGGTGCCAGTGGGAGAACTGAGTGATGAAGAGATAGCTGACCTAACAGACATAGAAATTAAAATGCTGGTGATTAAGATATTCACAGTCTTGACAGATATGCTTAAATACAGCAAACAAATAAAGGAAGATATGAAGGCTAGGCTATGTGAAACAACAACAACAACACAAAAAAATATATACATGAAACCAAGGGTGAAGGAAAGGAAACTGGAGTTCAAACAATGAATTGAAACATAAAGAAGAAATCAACAACCAGCCAGTACCTAAAGAGGAAAAAGAATTGAAAAATATGAGGAGAAGCATAGGAACATCTAGGACAACTTTAAACATAGGAGTTCCAAATCATAGGAGTGCTAGAAGGAGAAGAGGAAGAGCAAGAAACTGAAAACTTATGTGAAAAAATAATGAAGGAAATAGACATACAAATCCAGAAAACATAGAGTCCCAAACAAGCTACACCACAGGTGGTAAATACAAGGCCGGCCCACAGGCCAAATCTGGCCCTCCACCTCAATGGATGTGGATGGTATGCGACATGCTAGTGTTTCAGGTTATTTAACAATATGTTCAGCCTGGTTGACCACAGAGGGCTGATTGTAATTGCAGTACCGTATAAGTGTAGCTACTCCTTAACAACTCAAAACTGTTAAGAATAGTTACACTTATAAAGCCCTAAAATTACATTCAGTCCTTTGAAGGCAACTGTGAGGCTGATGTGGCCCCTGGTGAAAATTAGTTTGACACCCCTGAGCTAGACTTAAGGAAGGACCCCACTAGGACACATCATCATTAAAATGCCAAAGAGTAAAGATAAAGAGAGAATCTTAAAAGCAGCAAGAGAGGAGAGTTTGCTTAAAAGCAGCAAAGGGGTTCCTATAAGACTGTCAGCTTATTTCTCAAAAGAAACTTTGCAGGCAAGAATGGCCTGGCAGGAAGTATTCAAAGTGATGAAAAGCAAAGACCTACAACCAAGATTACTCTATCCAGCAAAGCTATCATTCGGAATGGAAGGGCAGATAAATTGCTTACAGACATGGTAAAGCTAAAAGAATTAATCACCACCAAGCCATTATTATGTGAAATGTTAGAGGTACTTAAGAAAAAGAGGATCAAAATTATGAACAGTAAAAAGACAACAAACTCACAACTATCAACAACAGAATCTAAAAAATAAAAACAAAGACAAACTAAGCAGACAACCAGAGAGGAAACAGAATAAAAGAAATGGGGAACATTTGGAGGGGTGTCAGCTGGGAAGGGGAAAGGGAAGAAGGGGAAAAGGCACAGGAACTAAGAAGCATAGTTGGTGGGTGCAATGTAGACAGGGAGATGTTAAGAACAGTACAGGAAAAAATAAAGCCAAAGTACTTACATGCATGACCCATGGATATTAACTAAGAGGAGCGGAATTCCTAGAGGGAGAGGTTCCTGGGTGGAAGGGAGCAAAGGGAAAATAAATTGGGACAGATGTAACAGCATAATCAATAAAAATTAAAAACAAGTAAGTAAAAGATTTTTAAAAAATGTTTCTTATTTTAATTTATATTTTCTCTTCCAGAAACAATAGGCTCAAAAGTAGCCATGTCCTCATTTGAATCCCATTCTTCCTTGTGCTAGCTGGGTGTACAAGTCAGCTCTCCTCTGTGAGTTAGTTTCCTCATTGTTTAAATGAGAATTATGATTGCTACCTCATAAGGTTGTGGGAAATGAGGAAATATTTTAAAGTCATCTGCAACATAATGGGCACTTTAAAATATTAATCTTTAAAATTAAAGTGTATAATATAATGAAGGTTGAAAGGGTAAGATGAAAGGTAGTTTACAAAGTTTTAAAACACTAAAAGTGGAGGATTCTGAACATCTATGTAATATGGTTATAGGGCAAATCAGAGGGGACTGTTCCTCTGAATAGCTGGGAATATATTAAGGGAGCTCATTTTTCTAAGAGATCTCTGAAAATAGTTATGGAAGGGTTTATCATGTTCATAAATTCTAACACTAAATAGGTTCTTAGGAAAGTGGCAGGACCCTAATTCTGAGATTGACAACTTCTAGGGAAAGGCCTCTCTGATGAAGTGGTACTGGTCACACTGTCACAGATAGGATATGGTCAAATAAATGTATCACAAGTTTGGACTTAGGGGATAATTCTATTTCTATGCTCCACATTCCACAGGATGATAGGCTGAATTTTCAGTGGTATGGTTTTTACTGTTCCCTTGACATTACTGCCCCCAAACAGTATTGTTTCAGCCTCCCTTACTACCACAGAATATTTTCCCACCAGTACTCCAGAAATGGCCATCTTCCTCCAGATGGTGGAAGGAGGGCACAGAGGGCCACAGTGACCAAATCGCATGTCCCTCAGCTCTCTCCAGCCTCCAAATCCCTGCATCTGTGGGGCTTGCCTTCTTGTTGCCTCGGCAGCTCCTATTGGAAATGTTGGTGATATATGTTTTTAAGATTGCTCTATTTCTCCCAAAGCCAGATGTTACAGGCCCACATTGGGGCTAATAAAGTTAGAAGGAGATAATATCCTACAGTGAAAGCATACTGTTCTGGGGTTTGAGAAATTAAGGCTGGGAAATACTGAGAAGTGTCACAGGTCAAAGTGGCCTGAGTTTTCAGGCTTTTCCAAGCTTTCTTTGGTGAGACCATTTCTCATTAAATGGCATCTTAGGTGAGTTGGGAGACCAAAAGAAAAGCTCTTGTTGTATCCATCAAGCCATCCCATTACCTTTACCTCTTTTTTTCTGCCAGTGTCAGAAAGTGGCTAGGATAGCTTAGCATCTCTTGAGCACCTCTCAGCCCAGCACAAGTAGCAGCCATCTAAAGATTGTTCTGTAACCTGGTGGCACCAAACAGAACAAAAGTAGTGGCTGACTTTGGCCTGAACCTCCTGGGAGGTCCTCAGAGCCAGAGAAGCCAGTGGAGAACCTTAGGCAACACTGAAGTGCCACCCAACCACCTCTATAAGCAACACACTCAAGAGCCCGACTGAAGTAAGTCCTGCTCTGTGAAGCAGGCTCATGCACAGCTGGTCCTCTGTGATGCTTGCAGCCAGTCCTTGCAGCCAGCTGGCAATTAAGGCTCAACTAAAACAGGAGGGTATATTCAGCCCACACAGGGGTGGTACATCTGGAGTGCCCAGCTCAGATGAATGGGAAGATTGTACTATTGGACCCTACTGGATACCTACTACACAAGACCACTCTATCAACCCTGGGAGATGAAGCAGCTCTACCTAATACATAGAAACAAGTACAAGGAAGCTTCCAACATGAGAAGCCAAAGAAAAATTCTTCAAATGAAAGAACAAAATAAAATTCCAAAAATGAAAACTAAACAAAATAAAGATAAGCAATCTATTAGACAGAAGTTCAAAACACTGGTTATAAAAATACTCAATAAGCAGTGAACGCTTTAACAGCATAAAAATTATCCAATCTGAAATTAAGGATACACTAACCAAAATGAAGAATAATTTATGGGAAATCAACATTAGAGTAGATGAAGCTGAGAATAAAATCAGAGATATCGAATATAAGGAAGCAAAATACACCCAATCTGGACAGCAGGAAGAAAGAGAGTAAAAAATAAAAAATGAAGATAGTGTAAGGAACCTCTGTGACAACTTCATGCATACACATCACAAGGGTGACAGAAGAAGAAACAAAAAAATTGAAAGCCAATTTGAAAAAATGACAGATAACTCCTCTAACTTGATGAAGGAAATAAGCATACATGTCCATAAAGAGTCTCAAACAAAATGAATCCAAAAAAGCCCACTCCAAGACACCTTATAATTAAAATGCAAAAGGTTAAAGACAAAGAGATAATCTTAAAAACAAGAGACATGAAGTTAGTTACTTGCAAGGGAAATCCCATAAGATTGTCATATAATTTTTCAACAAAAACATTTCTGGCCAGAAGGAATTATCAAGAAATATTTGAAATGTTGAAAAGCAAGGCTCTACGACCAAGATTATTCTATCCTATTATTTAGAATAGGACAGATAAATAGCCTCTCAGACAAGAAACAGCTTAAGGAGTTTATCAATTCCAAACCAATATTATGTGAAATGTTAGTATTGAAGGAAAAGAAAATAAGAGAAGAAAATTAAAATATGAACAATAAAATGGCAGTATATACATATCAAGAAATGGATCAAACAATACAATAAATAAAAAAGCAGACCAGAAATAGACTCATAGATACAAAGACCAATTTTTTAAAAGATTGTATTTATTTGTTTTTAAAGAGAGGAGAAGGGAGGAAGAAAGAGACAAAGAGAAACATTAATGTGTGGTTGTTGCTCACGTACCCCCAACTGGGGATGTGACCCACAACTCAGGCATATGCCCTGATGAGGAATCAAACTGGCTAACCTTTAGTTCACAAGCAAGCATTCAATCCACTGAGCTAAACAGAACATTTTGGTGGTTGCCAGATAGGAGAGGCATTGGAGGATGGGTGGAAAAGGTGAAGAAATTAAGAAGTACAAATTAGTTGTTACACAATAGTCATAAGGAAATAAAGTGCAGCATAGAGAATATAGTCAAAATATTCTAATAATTATGTATGGTGTCAGATTGGTGTGAGATTCATCAGGATGATCACTTAGTAAGTTATATAAAGTCTAATCACTGAGGTGTAGAACTGAAACTAATATAATGTTATATGTCAACAGTAGCTGAAAAATGAGTGATTAAATAAAAATAAAAGAGAAAACAAATAGAACATAATAATTTTACTGAAATAAATAGCTAATTAGTTCAAAATCACATCAAAACCTCAATGAGTGCCAGATGCAAGGTGGTGACAAAGAGCTACCTCCTGCCTTAGCTAGACACGGCTCTCTCCAGAGTGGAGGATGCCCTAGGCTCAGCCAAACACCAGTAGTCTCAAACAGCAGCCTAACTTGTACAGCTAATTCTTAGCTATCTTGACAACCTCATGGCCATCACTTAAAAGACCTAGTAACATGATGGATAGAACAAGGCATATGAAAACAGCACATGAGGGATTTGTGAGGAAGAAGCCTGCCATTCCAAACAAAAGCCTGCCTTGAAGCAGTTCACCTTCCTGCCTACCCCTGCCCACTCTAGCCCCTCTCCCACCTCTTCCCAGCTACCCTAGACTATAGTGGCTACCAGAAGGTTGCAAACCAATTGATAGCCAATTGCCAACCTGCTGGCTGTATAAGGAGACAATTTAACCTATCTTGTGCTATTTTTACATTGCAAGCCTCGGGACTCTTTAAAACTCTCCCTGCACTGACCTAGCTGACTCCAAGACCCGAACCCACCATGTTGCATACTCAGTAAACCACCTTGTTTAACATTTGGATGCTGGCATTCTCTACCTCTGCCAACCCCTGCAAACCTAACATTTTGGTGCCAAAACCTGGGAGTAGGGCTAGTCTCAGCACTCAAGTCTTGCAGCCAGGTGAGCAGTGGGCTGCAGCAGCATGCTTGCACTAACCCTCTGATCCTGACTCTCAGGGCCATGGTTGCCTTCCTCTTGGACTCAGACTTTTGGGGATCTGGTTGGATAGGTGAAACCACTGAGGATGGACCTTTCTTTGCCTGGCTTTTCCATCCACAGCAGCTAAATTTGGGTAAGGAGTTTACCCTTTTTCTGGGTAGCTCCCAGTACTGTTCCTTGTATGTCTGGGATTTCCTCAAAAGTCCTAGCACTGTTTGAAGGGAGCAAGACAAAGGGATGCTTTTTCCCTCTCTTTTCTTTGTTTAGAGAGTGTTTGGAATGCCTCTAAGTGCCCCTTGATTGGGCAGCAGGAGGCTCTTGTCTGATCTCCACTCTCCAGTTCCTGGATTTTTGGAGTTAAGCCACTGGTTTGCTCTTAGAGTTTTGAGACAGTGGGCTCTTGAGCCACTGAGCTCACAGGAACTCTTACCTTCCTCCCTTTAATCACGGATACTGGCCAATCTAAGCCTCCCAGAGATTCCCATATTGGGTGTCTCCTAAAACACCTCTGGGTTATTGATTCTGAACTGAAACTATCTTTTTCTGCAACACTGCCTGGTCTCAATACAAACTTGATAATCAGTCCACATGACCCCATAATGGGAACCTGGATCCTTCTATCTTTACTGATTTAGACAATTATTATTACCACCTGGCAAATGTAATAAAGTCCCATTTGTGCAAGCCTTTTTTGAGTTGCAGTGGTGCCCCTTCCTTTGTGGATCCTGCTCCACCTATCAGATTTTTCTCCTCCATTCTCCTCTACCCCAGGTTTCTGCTCCTTTGCCCTCCACTCCACTCTCAGACCCTGATTCTCTAGAGGACCATCTTCTTCCTGCTACCCACACCCCCACACTCCCTCTTCTTACCAACATCCTCCACCTCAACCCTTACCTGGGGCACCAGTACCCTCAAACTCTAACCAAGACTGGAACTCTACTTCCAACACACCACACCCTCAGCCAAGCCCTCACCCTATGCTTGTCTGCAGCTCCCCCCGTACCCCATCCTTCCCCTCCATGAATTTTCTAGTTCTGCAGGTGACCCCATCTGAGTCTATATGCCCTTCTCTCTATCAGATCTGTCTCAGGTTTAGCAGTGTCTTGGCTCCTTCTCCTCTGATCCCACTCAGTTCATTAAGGAATTTCAATATATTATAATCTCCTGCACTCTTACCTGGAGAGACCTTTACATTAGCCTCTCTACCAGCATGACTGCTGAGGAGAGAGAAAGAATTTGGACTGCAACTCAGACTCTTGTTGGCATGCTTAATCACTAGAACACTAACAATAGTCTAGCTGGGGCCATGGAAGTTCCCTGAGAGGAACTAGATTAGAACTATCAGGAATGGGGCTGGGTCATCTGCATTCACAATCACATGATAACTTGCCTCACTGCCAGAATGTAGGCCACTGCCCAGAAACCTTCAATTTATGATACACTCAAAGAAATTACACAAGAACCTAACAAAAATCCTGCTGCTTTCTTGAGTTGGTTACAGGAGGCTTCCAGGAATTCATTAATTTAACCCTAATATGCCAGAGGGTGCTCTTCTTCTCCATATGCGTTTTAAAAAGGTGAAAGATTTATACTATCTGAAGAGAAACCAGAGTATACTTTCATATGCATTTTATTTCCCAGGTTACTCCAGAAATTCGCCATAAGCTAAAGAAGCTGGAAGCAGGTCAATAGACTACACAGGCTGACCTAGTAAATCAGGCCTTCATAGTCTTCGATGATCAAGATAAGAAGAAGGCCCAGTCTCAGATTAGAGCCCTTCAGATGTTGGCTCAGCCATCTGAGCCCTAGAAGAACAGTTCATTGAGGGCCAGGTTGGACTCCTAGGCACCCCGTGGAGATTGCTTCAAGTGTGGCAAAGCTGGCCACTGGGCCACCAACTACCCAACTCCACAACCACCAGCCACGCCCAGTCCACTGTGCAAGCAGAAAGGACACTGGAAGTCTGACTGCCTCCAGGCATCTCAAGACAAGAGGCCCCAATTGCCCATGCTGGTAATGTCCCAGGCTTCAAACTTCCTGACCTTTAGGGCCTGGCCATGGAAGACTGAGGTTGTTTGGGAACCATTTTGGCCCCCATGCTCTTGCTCACAATGGAAGCTCAGGTAACTTTTTCAGTGGCAGGTAAGCCAATCTCTTTCCTCATTGATACCAAGAACACTTATTCTGCCCTTTGTGAATATTCCAGGGAGCTTGCCAGTTTCTCTATCTTGATTGCTGGGGTTGGTGAAATAGTTTCAAGGACCGCTGTAACTCCCTCCTTTGCCTATTCCCTGGACGAATTCACATTTTCACATTTTTTCTTAGTTCTTCCTAATTGCCCTACCCCCATTCTTGGAAGAGATATTTTAGCCAAATTATGGATCCAGATTCTTATACTCTCCCCTCAGCGACTGTGGGGAATCTTACTTCTCTCTCTTGCAATTGACTGACTCTCTTATCTTTTTTTTTTTTTTAAGATTTTATTTATTATTTTTAGAGGGAGGGGAAGGGAGATAGGGAGATAGATATCAATGTATGGTTGCCTTTCACCTGCCTCCAGCCACAGACCTGGCTGGAGACCTGGCTTGTAACCTGGTTATATGCCCTGGCTGGGAATCGAACCAGCAGACCTTTGGGTTCCCAGGCTGGTGCCTTATCCACTGTGACTCTCTTATCTTAATACCCTTTTCTACTCTTCCCATTGTTTGGGACACAAACACCCCTGTCATCACCACCCACCGTAAACCCATTAAGATCCACTTTAGAGACCCAACCCACTTTCCTTCCTCGTACCCTAGAAGCCTTCATGGCTCAAGCCAACAATTCTATGCCTAGTTATAGTTGGGCTTCTGAGGCCTACACATTCACCTTAT
The DNA here is from genome assembly GCA_004026585.1 of Noctilio leporinus. Classification (NCBI taxonomy): domain Eukaryota; kingdom Metazoa; phylum Chordata; class Mammalia; order Chiroptera; family Noctilionidae; genus Noctilio; species Noctilio leporinus. The sequence goes on from PVIW01010118.1 coordinate 18,303, forward strand.
AATACTCCATTCTTCTTGCTCAAAAGCCTGATAGTATCTATCATCTTGTTCAGGATTTGTGAATAATCAATCAGGCAGTAGTCCTACTCTACCCAGTAGTTCATAACCTCTATTAATTACCAGACAATTTTTTTGTCCTAGGCCTCAAAGATGTCTTTTTACCATCCCTCTACACTCCGACTCTCAAAATATATTCACTTTCACCTGGACAGGTCTGGGTACACATGCTTCCCAGAAACTTGCCTGGCCTGTCCTTCCTCAGGGGTTCAAGGACAACCCCCATTTGTTTAGTCAGGCATTAGCAAGATTGACCTTTCTTCCTCCAATCTCCTACAACATGTAGATGATCTACTTTACAGTACATCTCTTGAGGGTTCCCAAAAGCAGACTACCAAATTACTTAATTACCTCAGAAATCTGGGATATTGGGTCTCTTCTCAAAAGGCACAGCTATTCTTAACCTCTGTCACCTACTTTGAGTTCACTCTTAACTCCAACTGAAAAAGGAATGACCCTAGATAAGAGGGACCTAATAGCCTCTATGTCTTAACTCTAACTAAAAAAGGAATGACCCAAGATAAGAAGGACCTAATAGCCTCTTTGGCAGTGCCTACCCACAAACTGGACCTCTTAGCTTTCTCTGAACTAGCTGGATACTTTAAAAACTAGATTCCCATCTTTGGCCTTCTTGACAAACCACTTTATGAGGCAGCTAAGGGACTCCTATCATAGCCCTTACCTCTGAAAAAAAACCTTTATGGACCTCCCCTTTAGGGACTTCCAGGGGGCGCTCACTCGAGCTCTGGCTCTAGATGTACCTGACTTATGTAAGCCCTTCCTATATACACTTGTGCTAGCTACTTGGGCAGTGATTAGGACCAGATCTTAAAGTTGTTGCATATCTTTCCTGGCAGCATGATACCACAGAAAAAGGGTGGCCAACCTCTTTGTGGGCATTAGCAGCTGCCACAGCTCTCTTAACTGAGACTCAGAAACTAACTTATCATCAGCCTACCACTGTCTACTTTCCTCATGCTATTGCAGACCTCCTTGCCATTTAGACCAATAAATTTCTTCAACCACCCCAGCTCCAACAGTCTATCCTCAGGTTCCTGTAGGCACCACATGTGACTGTACTCTGGTCCCTGGCACTGAACACAGCCACCCTCTTTCCTCTGCCCTCAATCTCTGGAGACCCACATGTATGCCATGAAATACTCTCTGACCTCCTGTCTCCCTTCCCTCAGGGGAGGTCCATAAAGGTTTCTAGATATGCTTATCACATTCTGCATTCTCATGCAGCCATCTGGGCTGAAAAACAAATTCTGGCCACTAAAAGATCACCTATCACTAATGCAAAACTCATCCATAAGTTCCTCAAAGCTGGACATTAGACCATGCCCCTTGCTGTCGTACACTGCAAAGGACACCAATGTACAGCTACTGACACCAAGATATAGCCAGAGGGAATGAGAAGGCAGAAAAGCAGTCCTGCTTATTTCCTCAGAAACACAGCTTTCAGCTATCCCTTCTATCACAATATTCCCCCTCAAAAATCCAATCGCTAACCACATCCAAGGCAGTTTTGGAAGGGGAATGGCATACCTCAACTGGCCACCAAATCGTTTTTACAGGACAGGCTGAACAGATCCTTACACATTTCCATGATGCCCTAACACATTGGATTCAAACCTTTATTGAAATTTCTTTTTGATCCCTTTTGAACTCATGTATGAGAGATCTTTCCTGCTTAATAATTTTCTTGACCTTAAAAGGACCTCTCAGAGATTATATCCCCACTTTGGCCCTCACTAGGAAACCTGTGGGAACACGCAGACAAAGTCCTCCTGAAGCTAACTGCAGAAGGATCTAACCTGACTCCTCTAGAACCAGGGTATTGGATGCTTCTAAAAAAGCAGTCAGATACCCATCACACTTTGCAGCCTTTCTGAAAGGGATGCTACCATTTCACTCTGATGACACCCACTACAGCTAAACTGTGGGGTCTTTACCAATGGGTTCATTATTCCAGGTTAAAGAAAGTCTCTGGTCCTGACTGTCCTCCCATACTAGGCCAAGACTGATAAGCCTTTCAGTTCCAGTCATGCAGAGCAGGCTTACCAAAGTGCAGGAAGAGGATGATAAAGTCTTCACATTCATGCCACCCTGATGGCTGAGATAGTCAATGCAGCAATGTCTCAAATGGCAAAATCAATGCTGGTACTTCAGGTACAACATTATCAACCCCTCCCCCCAAGACCTGTTTACACTCCTTTCCAGAAGGAAGTAGCTATAAAATAAGGAGACCACTGTCCCAGAACCCCTAGAAACAAATTTTAAAAGTCTGAAACATGAGGCAGAGGCCCAACATTTTAAAGCCTGACATTCTAAACAAAAGCCATGCAGAAGCCCAGCATTCCAAACAAAAGCCCACCATAAGACAGCTCACTCCTCTCCCCCTAGTTGCCCTAGACTTAGGCAGCTCTCAGGAGGTTGCAACTGGGCCAATTGCCAAACCTGCCAGCCATATAAGAAAGCAATTTAGCCTGGCCTGTGCTATTTCCACATTCCAAACCTCAAAACTCCTTAAAATTTGTCCTGCCCTAACTCTGGCAGCCAGCATCTGACTCCAAGACCCCAGCGCACCATGTTGCATACTCAATAAACCATCTTGTTCAACATTTGGCTACTGGCTTTCTCTACCTCTTTCAAGCCCTGAAACATAGCAGGATTCAGTCCAGACTTGCAGTGCTACCTTAAACACCATGGCTGACTTCTCTGAGTGTCAGTTTTCTCAACTAAAAAAGAAAAGAAAACCAAAATAATGCCTTGTCTAACTTCTCCCAGGATCTTTTCCAAAATCAAATGAGACAAGTTTATAGAGCAAATCCTGTAGATTGTTATCCACTAGACACTAATTCCCATGAGGGAAGTGGGTCTGTTTTGCTCACTTTTTCACCCCCTGTATCTAACATAGTGCCTGGCTCAACCTCAACAGTTGTTGAGTATTGTTGAATAAAGGTGGACTATTCACTACCCTAATAGTGCCCCAGTCATTCACAGGTAGATTAAGCCAGAGAAGTTGGGAGGTCCAACCTAGGGGTATTTTGTTGTGATGCTGCCCAAAAGCATCCAAATTAGCCATAGCTGTATTGTTCTAAAATACAAAGGATGAGGAGTTATTTAAAGTTTTCTGAATAAAGGTGAACCCTTTCTTGGTTCAGGAGCCTCATATCAAGAGCAGAGCTAGGCTTTTGCCCTGGAAGCTTTCTGTCTCCAGTCCCTCTTCAACTTTCTGATTCAGAAGCTGAGATAAGGAGGGACAGGGTCACTTTATGACCTTTGTCAGTATAAGAAATATCCAAACCTATAGAGAATTTTTATGAGTTTGTTTGAGTTAAGCTGATGTGAATTGCTAGAAACAAAATGCTCTGAATAATGGCAGTTTCACCATTTATTTTATACATCGGAATCAAAGGGGAAGACATAAGTGGGTTACATAAAATCCATTGGTGATAGATTAGGGAGGCAAGAGAAAGCAATGTGGGAAAAATCTCTGAGATTGGATAAAAAGTAACATAGTCAGACACATACTTCCTTTACATCTGGTAGGTACAGGATAGTTAACATATATAACACACAGAGGTGGTGTGTGGGGAGAACAAGATAACAATGAGGGGTTCTGTGGTCTCATGCTCTGGTGAAAGGTTGTTCCCTGAGGGGTCTGGAAAATAAAATTACTCTGACATTCCAAAGGTCTGTTACCATAAATGCAAAAAGAAAATAGAAAGCTAAATTGAGGTAAAGATTGACCTTTGTGAAGGAATATACTGGCCTTAGGACCCCACATGACTGGCTTTTAGGTAAGAAGTTTTAATTTCAGACTATCCTATGTGGTTATTTTAGATCTCTGAGCTTATCAAGTTTAGTTTGTGGCTTCTTTTCATCTGCACTTTTATACACTATTCAGGCTGAACTGAATTTGGGAAGTCACAAAACATGTCAATTATCTTAAGCTGCATACACATTCCATACTAAATGTAATTTAGATATAACCAGAAGTTAAGTGCAATTGACTAGTTGATATGTTTTGTACATATGTAATCAAACATTTATTAATTTTGATTTTCCAGTTCTCTTTTGGCATCAATTCTTTTTCAGGTATTAATACTTATGAAAGTCTTGAAAAGTTCTGAGTACACAGGCACCCAAGCAGCTTGGGAAAGAAGGGGAAGTTATGGAGCCAGGACCCCCCATTCTTTCCCAGAAGGGAAAAGCAGCATGGCCTATACCTCATCAGTTTCCCAAGAAATTGAAGACATGCATCTGTGCCCCAAAACAGTCACTATGTGCTGTGTATCTTGAATAAGCTATGTGACTTGCCTGGGCTACAACTTGGAAGCCCTTTGAATATTGCTTAAGAAATAGAGATGGAGGCTATGGGGGTTGGGGGGTGGGTAGGATGGTTACCAAGCCTTCTCCTGCAATTCCTGCAGATCAAGAATAGGGTAAGTTAGACCCAACACTCAATATACTAGCTTCTGACCCCCTACCCAATGGGCCAGTAAAAGCAATACCAAGAAGAGAGTTCTGGTTTCACAGTGACTTATCCTGAGCACTTTGGGGGCAAGAAAGAGGAAGGAATAACAAAAGAATCAGATTAAATTCACAATGAATTTAATCAGAATTCATTGTGAATCAGGTGATAATCCTAAAATGTACATGCTATTACTATCCTCATTTTACAGATGAGGAACTTAAGGCGTGAGGTGAGAAGATACTTGCTCAGGATCATGCAGCCAATAAATAGCACTCTTTCTGCTTTCATGGAGTTCATAGTTTAAGCAATGCATAAGAGTGAATTGAGCACCTCTTAAATAACCAGCCATATATCAGGTACTATGGGAGATAAGAAAGAAGATAAGGTATTAGCCTTGCTTTCCAAAGAGTGTAATTAGGAAAGTAAGATAACCAGCCTCTAAATTTCATGAGGCGGAGGCCCACCTGCCCAATCATGAACCCATCTCCAATGTTGCATTCATTGTATGCTACCCTCAGTAAATATTTCTTGAATGATTTATTGGAACAAATATATGTATTAATTTTCTATTTCTGCTGTGACAAATTAAATCAAATAGTTTGAAATAACAAAGTTTTAATAAGATCCAGATGCTTGCTTAAGAGAAAAGCCTGAAGGAATGCCCAAAAATGGTGGTGTAGATGTATATGGTTTGCCTCTTAACCTAACCACATCAACATTTTAATGAAAAATATAGAACAGGGTGGGGAAGGGGACAGAGGGGAGTAAAAATGGGATGGATGTAATACAACAATAAAATAAAATTTAAAAAATATAGAACAACCATCACTCAGAACTGTCAGAAATCAAGTGGAATGGAAGTCTAACAATTACAAAATGGAGTTGAGTGGAAGTCTGACAGCTACAGAATAAAAGAAACCACATCCATCCAAACTGGTAGGAGGAACACAGACATGGAATGGGCTGGTTCCAGATCCATGTGTGACGGTCAAAAATTCTGGAGGGTCCTGGCTGGTTTGATTGGTTTGATTGAGTGGATTGAATGCCAGCCTATGAACCAAAAGGTTGCCTATTTGATTTCCAATCAGGGCACATGCCTGAGTTGTGGGCTGGTCCCAAATTGGGGGTGTGTCAGAGGCAACTGATTGGTGTATCACTCACACATCGATGCTTCTCTACTTCTCTTTCTTCCTCCTTCTCCCTCTCTCTAAAAAGTAAGTAAATAGGATCTTTAAAAAATCAGTAAGGCTATCTTGGGAGTGAGGAGTCTCAACCCTACACCAGGTCCCCCAGCCCAGGATTTCAGAGCCAGGATAAGTCTTCACAACATCTGGCTACAAAACCCAGCTGAGATTGAGTCAGTGGAAGAAACTTCTGAAGTCCCAAGCAGTTCCTTTAAAGAATCCACACATGGACTCACCTATTCAGACTCACCTCCTCAGAGCTCCAGCACCAGTGTAACAGCTTTAAAGGCACTCGTGGTATACAGGAAGAAATCGAAGGCTCTGGCATCAATGTAAGCAGAGGCCATTGTCCCTGTGATAAACCCTCCCACACAGAAAACTGGCAAGCTGGTGCTATATTTGAGACTCCATCAACCTGCTTAACACTGTTCGACCCACTTTGGAGATCCCCAGAAACTCTGCTAAACCCAATTTGCAGGCTTACCCATGCTGCTTTTCCACATGAATAGCTGAACTTAGCTCATGCTTCACAACTTCCTAAATCCTATTAAACAAACAACAGCTGGCTTCAGTGAGCCCCAGGCCTGGCACTAGCAGCAGCCAGCTTAGATTCAACAGATTGGCTTCACCCAAGAATCTCCAAGTCCAGCACTAGTAACAGCATCTCAGATTGCCTTACACTTTAGGCAGGGTACCCTGGGAAAAACACAGGTAGGCTGACCTTGGCCTGCACCATGCAAGAAACACCAAGGCCAATTTACCAAGTACATAACTGCAGACCACATAGAAGCACCACCACCTTGCCCTCGCACAGCTGATCCTCCACAAAGGTTGGAGGTTGGTAGTCAGTGGTCACAGTCAGTACTTACAGCTGCCAGGCCTGCCAATAGAAGCCAAAGGCTTAATTAACTACAAGGGGAAGGTAGACTTCGCCTACACAAAGGTGCACCTCATTACCCAATTTGGGTAATAGGGATAAAGGAGGCTATGCCACTGGACCCTACAGAACACCTACTACATTAGGTCACACTACCAAGAGATGGAGAAAAGCAGATCTTCATAACTGATAGAAATAAACACAAGGAGGCTGCCAAAAAGAGGAGACAGAGGAACATGGCCCAAATGAAAGAACAGATAAAAACTTCAGAAAACGAACTTAACAAAATGGAGATAGCCAACCTATCAGAGGCAGAGTTCAAAATACTGGTAATTAGGATGCAAGGAGAATTTGTTGAGTATGGCAAAAGTATAAGGGAAGAAATGAAGGCTACACTAAGTGAAATAAAGAAAAATTTGCAGGGAACCAACAGTGAAGGGAAGGAAGCTGAGATTCAAATCAACAATTTGAAACATAAGGAAGAAATAAACTTTCAACCAGAATAGAATGAAGAAACAAGAATGTAAGAGAGTGGGGGAGGGGTCCTCAAAGTCCCCACAGCTCATGGTTTGGGGGATGGGGCTTTTAAGGTACTTTGCATTTCTGTGGCAAGCTGATAGCTAGATAATAGTGTTGCAGCTCAGGGCAAAAGGATAAGTGATAAGTTTAAGATATTTTGACAGGGTGATAGCCAAGCCTTTCCTAAAGGGAAACTATGCTGTCTCCAGAAAAAAGGTTGAATGACTGGCTTGATACTTTTCATAACAATGACATATTATGCTCCAGTTCAACATCTAAAATTAGGAAGAGCCATGAGGATAGAGAGAGAAGCCACATGGTCTGAAAGGGGGTTGATAGGAGTCAGCTAGGAGGTCTGGTGTATAATGGTAAAGCCATGTGGTTTGGAGAGAGTATGCCACATGGTCTGGAATGAGCAAAAGGAGATCCACTGGGAAACCTACTTGGAGGACACAGTAACATGGCTGATGTGGCTGGAATTGCAGGGATCTGCCTAACTGAGCATGGATTAATGGGAGATGCCTGAAATACTGAGCTGTGACCAGGAATACTGAGTTGTAGACTTCTGCTTTTCTGAAATACAGTACCTCTGACTAGTGTGTTCTGAAACTGACTTAGTTTGGAGGGGGAGGCAGTACTAAGTGTTTCGGGGTGTTTTAAAGGGAGCGGGACATAATGGTAGAACCCCGCTGTTATTCTAAAAACTGTTAAGTAAACTTGCTTTTCTTTTCCACCAAACATTTGTATTGGAGTTATGCTTCTCAGCAGTGGGCAATCGAATTGCAGTTGTTTCAGAAAAGCATAGGCTGGGGTTCTATAACAAGAATTTTTTTTTTAATAAGGAAAGCACAAGTAACTCTCATATAACATAGCACTTCTATAACACAGTTTCACCCTAACACGGAGAATTAGAGAAGTTCCTGAATAACATGGAACATAGTAAGAACTTGTCAGGTAGCACGGTCATGGGTGCGGGACCAGCAAGTGCTGATAGCAGGGAGGCCTCTGATCTGGTAGCAGAGAACTAACTTGGAGCCTTAAGGAGATTTAGCATGCTTTATTGCAAGTGGCAGCAGGCTAACAACCACCTGGCCAGGCAGCTAGGGTATTGGCATCTTCACACATGGTTGTCCCATCCTGTACAACAGCAGCAAGTTTACAGAAAAGGCAATATTAGATACTCATTAGAACAAAGGGGGCTGTGAATACGTTGGAACAAAGAGGCAGTATATACAAAAGCGACATCTGTCTGCTCAGGGTTGCTAACTTGGTTACCTTTGGGGGCTCACTGTTCCAGGGACTCTGGGATAAGATTAACTCCAAGGCTAATTATTTGGCAGACTCCAGAGTCAGCCATATCTACAAAAGAACCAGGGACTTCTCCCTGCTCCCCTGGCAGCTTATAAGAGCAAACTATGTCATTTGAAGTTAGAAAAATTCCCAAACATGGAACATAATACAAGCTTTTAAGAGCAAAAGATAACTCATTTGATCCTGGAACAATGTAAATATTCCTATAAATATTTCATTCATAAAATAAAGACAGTTGTTTTAAATACCTAAATAGTTGAATCACAACTCAAATATTTGTAAAGGTCTAACAAATCCATTCACCCATTTTTGAAAAGTTTTTTGTTTGTTTGTTTGTTTAATCTGGGTAAATTTTTTCCAGTTTACCTATAGCACATAGCTTATAGGCATATTTGAGAGCCATAAAGCTGTAGATATATTCCCTTGGAAATAGTAAAACAGGTCTAGCTGCAAGTTTGTTTTAAAATTAATGGTGCCCATTAACTGGCCAAACAGCTTCATTGTCCACTTTATGTTACAAAAGAAGATTAGCCTTTTTCTTGAAGGATTTAGGGTCAAATATCCCCAGTAAGTGAGTATGTACCCCAAAAGGAGACTCTTGTGACACAACTATGGAGAAACAGATATGTAGCAAGGTGAAAGATAGAGGCATCCCTGTAAGTCTCTGGGATGTTTTGAGCCATTCTGAGTAAAGTGGGTACCTTGCCAAGCTGTTCCTGAAGCTCTCAGAGAAGATAATAATGAAGAAAAGAAGGTTGGCAAGCATTCAGTCAGTTTTAGATTAATTTTATCTTGGGAGGTTCCTTTAAAATCATTATTTTCTGGACTTCCAGCCAAAATGGAGGCATAGGTAGACACACTGCATCTCCCTCACAACTAGAAGAAGTTTGCATCTACCTCAGAATGAAATAAAAACAATACAGAAATTTCAAAAAATTGAACTACATGGAAGTGCAATGAATGAAAAAGTTAAGAAATACTAGCCAGACAGGTAGGCAGGGTGAAGCTGGGGAGGAAGGCAGCACTGGAGTTGAGACTGCAGTTAAAAGTGCAGTCACAAATTTAAACCAGGGAAGTGGCTGGGGTGAGACCATGCAGCCCATGGTTCCAGAGCTGGGGAAAAATACAGCTAGCAGCTGCAGTGGCAGAATGGGGACCAAGGCCATGGCAAAAAGCACAGTCCTGTAGTTAAACCTGGGAGGCAATCTTGGGGCCAGACTGTGCAGCCCACCGTTCCAACACTGGAAAGAAAGAGCCAAATTGCTTCTGACTGTGAAAATCAGTGGGGGATGGGATGGAGGAAGAAAGTACTGGTCTCAATGGGCAAGAAGAATTGTTTCCTCTAAGACCCCTTCTCCACATACAGTGCCACAACATGGTCAAATGGGTCACCCCACACTGATCAGTTGCTAAGGCTCTACCCCTTATAATGTAACAAGCATGACAGAACTACCTAAGATACAGAGGCAAACACAGAAAGCTTTCAAGCTGAAGAGACAGAGAAGTATGGCCCACAAGAGGGAGATCAAGGTGCCAGTGGGAAAACTGAGTGACAAAGAAAGAGCCAACCTAACAGATACAGAGTTCAAAATGCTGGTGGTTAAGATGCTCACAGACTTGACAGATATGCTTAAATACAGAAAACACAGAAGAAAAAAGTGAAGGTTATGCTGGGTGAAATGAAAAAAAAAATCTACAAGAAACTGAGGGTGAAGGGAAGAATCAATGAATTGGAACACAAGAAATAAATAAACAATCAACCACTACAGAATGAGGAAACAAGAACTGAAAAAAATGAGGAGAGGTGTAGGAACCTCTGGGACAACTTTAAACATGCCACTATTTGAAGCATAAGGGTATCAGAAGAAGAGGAAGATCAAAAAATTAAAAACTTAGGTAGAGGCAGGTAAAAGGCAACCATACATTGATGTTTCTCTGCCTCTGGCCTCTCTCCCTTCCTCGCTCTTTGGAAATAATGAATAAAATCTTAAAAATAAATAAATAAATAAAAACTTATGTGAAAAAATAATGAAGGAAAACTTCCATAATTTATAGAAGAAAATAGATATACAAGTCCAGGAAGCACAGAGAGTCCCAAACAAACTAGACCCAAGGAGAACCACACCAAGATACATCATAATTAAAATGCCAAAGGTCAACAATAAAGAGAGAATCTTAAAAGAAGCAAGAGTAAAAGAAGAGTTACCTATAAAGGGGCTCCTATAAGACTTCCAGCTGATTTTTCAAAAGAAACTTGTCAAGCAAGAAGGGATTGGCAAGAAGTATTTAAGGTGAAGAAAAGGACCTCCAACAGAGACTATTCTATCCAGCAGAGCTATTATTGAGAACAGACGAACAGATAAAATACTTCCAAGAAAAGGTAAAGCCAAAGGAGCTCATCATTACCAAGCCACTATTATATGAAATGTTAAAGTAACTTAAGTAAAAGAGGATCAAAATTATGAACAGTAAAAAGACAATGAACTCACAACTATCAACAACAGAATCTAAAAAATAAAAACAAAAACAAACTAAGCAGACACCCAGAGAGGAAACAGAATCATAGATATGGGAAACATCTGGATGGGTGTCATCTGGGAGGGGGAAGGGGAAGAAAGGGGGAAAGGTGCAAGGATTAAGAAGCATAGTTAGTGGGTGCAAAATACAGGGAGATGTTAAGAATAGTACAAGAGCCCTGGCTGATGTGGCTCAGTGGATAGGTACTGGTCTGTGAACCCAAAGGTCACTGGTTTGATTCTCCAGTCAGGGCACGTAACCAGGTTGCAAGCCAGGTCCTTAGCTGGAGGCAGGTAAAAGGCAGCCATACATTGATGTTTCTCTCCCTTTCTTCCTCCCTCCCTGCCCTTCTCTCTGAAAATAATGAATAAAATTTAAAAAATAAATAAAATAAAAAGAATAGCACAAGGAAAGGTAAAGACAAAGAACTTACATGTATGACCCATGGACATGATTTATGGGGAGTAGGACTGTTGGAGGGAGTGGGGTTGCTGGGTAGAGGGAAGCAAAGGGAAAAGAAATTGGGACAACTGTAACAACATAATCAATTTTTAAAAATTAGTATTTTCTGCCCTGGCTATTCTGGCTCCATTGATTGAGCACTGGCCTGTGAACCAAACTTGCTGGTTTAAGTCCCAGACAAGGCATATATCTGAGTTGTGCCCAGGACCTTGGTTGGGGGCCTTTACGAGGAAACTAATCAATGTTTCTCTCCTTCTCCTTCTTCTTCCCTTCTCCTCTCTCTGAAAAAAATAAAATAAAATATTTTTAAAAATTATTTTCTGATGGGGGACCCCATCTCTATTCAGTAACTGTAGTGGCTTCTAATTTATAATCAAGATAAGCATCCCCTTCATTTAGTTTAAAGCTCTTTTTTTTTTTTTTTTCTAATTTTGCATGCAAATATTAATGTAGGCATTAAAAAAGATACATTTTGCCCATGTTAAGTTGATCAATTCTAGTTAAATCTCTGTTTTCTAGTTGTAAATGCATTTTATCTTTCTGGAAAAAGATATTTAGACATCATTGGTTTCAAGAAAGTCTAACCATACCAGGTGCATTGAGATAGATTTGATTGGTAAAAATATATGTTGCCCTATAATGTTTCCTAGTTGGAAGGAATTAGGTAGTAATTTAAAAATGGACACTGGATAATTATCTCTACCACCTGTATAAAAACTTACTCTGAGAGAGAGTGCCAGTTACCAGAGTAAAAGGAGGAATTATGTGAGGAAGGTAAAGGGATTAGGAATTACAAATTGAGCCCTGGCTAGTGTTGGGTTAGTGTATTGGTGTTGGACTGCAAACCCAAGGGTCACTAGTTTGATTTCTAGTCAGGGCACATAATCAGGTTGGAAGCCATGTGTCCAGCCAGGGGCCCAGCTGTAGGAAGGTGAAAGGCAACCATACATTGAAGTTTCTCTCCCTTTCTTCTTCCCTTCCTGTCCTTCTCTCTAAAATAATAATGAATAAAAAATCTTTTAAAAATTATAAATTGATTATCACAAAACAGTCACAAAGATATAAAGTGCAGCATAAGGAACATAGTCAATAAGCAATAATTACGAATGGTTCTAGTTGTGTAACAGGGCCCCAGCCTGTTCAGTTATGAAGGGCTCACTGCCTACCACCAAGAAGCATAATTCCCAGTACCAGGGTTTGGTGGAAAGGAAAGGAATCATTATTTTTTTAAATTATATAGGTTTAGACTTATGGCCAAATTCTGCCATTAAGTTTTATTTCCTTTAAAACACCAATAAGAACACAATCCTTTTTCTCCTTTTGACAGATTAGGCCAGTTTCAGAATAGACGTGTCAGAGGTACCATCTCCCTTTAGGAAAATAGAAGTCTGTGGCTTAGTATTTCTCAGTCACAGTTCAGCGGTGCTCCCATCCTATCCATCTGTGCCTGGCTAGGGAGATCCCACCCATGTCAGTGTTCTCCATGCTTTTAATCCAGAGCCATGTTGCACCTCCTTACACACCTGGCCTCATGATGGACTGGTGGGATCCCTCTGTAGTCTTTCAAACTCTGTGGCCTAGCACCACAAATGGCTGCTGCCTTTTGTTTAAATCATAACCATGGCCTGTGACACAGTAGGTATGGTGGCCAGTCATGACCACCTGCACAAATCTCATGCAGGCCCCATGAGCTCTCTGCTACCACACTATGGTCAAAGTTCCTCCCATCTCTCTGATGCCAGGCAGTGTGCACAATTATCTGCATAACTAAGAAACTAGTTACCTGACATAGATATGCTAAGTACTTTAAAAGATGTATTATTTCATTCTCCCATCCCCAAATGGGCTGTGGGAACTTTGGGGAGGCTGCTCTGTTACAGGTGGGTATTTGAAACATTGTGAAGATTGGTTTATAAAATATACATTCAACCACTATGCAGTATACCTGAAACTAATTTAAAATAATACTGAGTATAAACTGTAATTTTAGAAAAGAACAGATAAAATATGTATAAGGGTTTTAGTTGTTAACCCTCCATGATAATTTCAACCTTTCAAATCATCAGCAGCAAGGAGAAGGGGAAACACCCCCAAAGCAATGCCATCCATGCCAGCCCTCTCTTTCCAAATCCCACTTCTACAATTCCTCCTAGGTGACTTGGCTTTTTGCAATACAAACAGACTACTCCACAAGAGCTTCCCAGCAAACCCTATTAAGTAATTCTGTTAAATTAGATGTTAGGTTCAGCAAACTGGGAAGGTGAACCAGATACCAAGCCAGCTTCATCAGGAAGCCATAGCACTTCATCAAGCCTGATTTATTAGGAAACCATAGAATTTATAGGTTTATTCATACACTCCAATGTTACAGAGTGGAAGAAACCAAAATCCCCACTCTGTGGTTTGGAAATGGGGGGTGGGGTGAGGCTCAGTGGACTAGCCTTTGTCCTTTGCCTGCCAAGAAAAATAGAAGGGGCTTTACCAATAGGATAGTGACAAAAAGGCTCCCAGGTCTGTACAAAATTCTGTCAGCGGTCAGGACTGTTTGCCCACTATGCCCAAGGCTGTGTGATGGGGACTTAAAAATAAGACAGGGCTCAAGCTTTCTCTCTCTTTCTCTTTCTTTCTCTCTTTCTCTCTCTCTGTCTCTCAGCACTCTCGGCCTTTGGGCCTCAGAACCTCTGGCCACACTAGGGCAAGCTTGCTACCTGGGCCTTTGGTCCCCCTTGTTTTTCCCCTCCCATTCATTAATACATTTTGCATGGATGCTAACAGGCTGTAATTCTTTTTTCTCGTAAATACTGCATTTATGAGAAGAACCAGGATTTCTCAATAACACTCCCCTTCTGTAACAGGGGAGTGTATATTTTGGGTGTTTTTAAAGGGAGCAGGACTTAATAGTAGAATTACACCTTTAATATAAATTTGTGTAATCTTCAAATAAACAAATAACTTTCCTTTTCACCAAATTCTGTTTTTAAGAGTTATTCCTGGTGGTGAGCAAAAAAGGGGCCCATTAAAACTGAAGGACTCCCCAAGGGTCCTGTTACACCAAGAGGATGCCCTGTCCTCTGCCCTTGAGGCTTAATCCCTCAGGAAGGCAGGAAGTGTTTCCTTGGGGCGCAACTGAAGGACCATCAGAAGAGGAGCAGGAGAAACCCCTCCACTGGGTACACGCATAGCAGAAACCAGACAATGCAGCAGAATCCCTGAGGCACGCACAGCAGAAGCCAAAATAGTGACATGAAGGGGCAAAACCCAGCTCCAGAAAACCTAGGAAAATAACCAGATGGAACAGGGGGCATAGAACCTTATCAGGTCCTGAAAAAAAATTACTACAGGGAAGGCCTAACCCAGGCCTGGGAAAAATCAGGAGCAATAGCCTCAACAACCTGCCAGTCACAGCCATCCAAGAAAGTTTAGACATCCTCAGAAGAGCCTGTCTTAAAAACTAGTCTTTCTGGTTTTCTTTTCTAGCATTAATTGACCCTCGTTCCTCCTAGGGATACCAGAAAGATGCTTGCAAGAGCGGGGAGCGGCCATTGGAGGCGGTTGCCCAAGGCAATGATAAACAAGCTAGCGGCTTCCAGACAGTTCTCCCTACCCTTGGGCAGAGGGGCATACCTGCAGGTATAGCCTAAAAAAGGGTAGGATGGGCTGGGAAGCTGGGTGCTTCTGGAGTACATGGAATCATGAGCCAGGAACTTTAAATGGAGAGTGTCAGGATACGGGGGTAGTTCACATGGAGGCAGCACATATCTTTGCACTTAGATTGTACCTGACTTTAGTTAAAACTGTAACAGTCAATGTTTACATACCTTGCTGAGATGGAATATGATAATGGAACTAGCCAGGAAACTCTTGGGGATGAGTTAATGAAGTTAATGTGACTGAAGACCCCTGGTAAGGCAATAAGAAAGCAGACTGCCAATAGATAATCCCACTTAGCTTTTTCTGGTTAATGAACTAATTTTCCTTTGAAGTGTATACCTGCTTGGAGCAGCTAGGATAAAAACCCAACCCAGTGATGTCAAATCATAGATGACTTATCTAAAAGTCTCTTCCCTTTCCACTCACTGTTTTTCCTGTTCCCCTTTTTTCTCTCCCCAATAAATCTGTTCCTGCTCTTTTATCAGTCCCCAGGTGTGATTTCTCCAAGCAAGGCTGCCCTGACTGAGGAAGGGCAGAGATTCAGCCTTTTTCTCTTCCTCTGGAATCTGCTTGGATGATCATGTTGCGGCTGCCTGCAATTTCCCAAAGGATGGTATTTTTAAATGGGAAAAATAATTTTTTTTAAATTTCATAACTTTTTAGTGTATGAAACATTAAATACATGGAAATTCTAATTTTTCAGTGATTTGTAAAACTTTGTGGTACTTTCTTTCCCTTCTGCTTCTTTTTTTAAAAATTTTATTGTTGTTGTATTACACCCATTCCCTTTTTACTCCCCTCTGTCCCCTTCCCCACCCACTCACTCCCCCACAAAGTCAATCCCACTTGCCCATTTCCATGGTTCTTCCATGCTAGTTTCTTGACCAAACTGCTCCCCTTCTTCTCCTCCTCCTCCTCCCTCCTAATTCCCACCGCCCACTGAAGGTCTATTTATTGTATTCATGTATCTGGTTCTGTTTTGCTTGTTTGTTTGTTTTGTTCATTATTGTCTTGTAATGGGTGAGATCATATGTTATTTGTCTTTCACTGACTGGCTTATTTCACTAAGCATGATACTCTCCAGTTCCATCCATGTTGTTGCAAAGGTTAGGAGTTCTTTCTTTCTGTGGTATAGTATTCCATTGTGTAAATATACCAAAGTTTTTTGATCCATTCATCCACTGATGGGCACTTAGGCTGTTTGCAGCACTTGGCTATTGTAAATAGTGCTGCTATGAATATAGGTGTGCATAGGTTCTTATGAATTGGTGTTTCAGGATTCTTTGGGTATAGTCCAAGTAGTGGAATTGCTGGATCAAAAGGCAGTTCCATTTTTAGTTTTTTAAGGAAACCCCGTACTGTTTTCCACAGTGGCTGCACCAGCCTGCATTCCCATCAGCAGTTCCCTTTTCCCCACATTCTTGCTAACACTTGTTGTTTGTTGATTTGTTGATTTATTGATTTGTTGATGATTGCCATTCTGACAGGTGTGAGATGTTATCTTACTGTGGTTTTAATTGGCATCTCTCTGATGGCTAGTGATGTTGAGCATTCTTTCATATGCATTTGGGCCCTTTGTATGTCTTCTTCAGAGAGTTGTCTGTTCAGGTCCTTTGCCCATTTTTTAATTGGGCTGTCTGTCACCCTGGTGTTGAGTCACATAAGTTCTTTATATATTTTGGAGATCAAACCATTGTCTGAGGTATCATTGGCAAATATGTTTTCCCATACAGTTGGTTCCCTTTTAATTTTGCTGGTGTTTTCTTTGGTTGAACAGAAACTTTTCAATTTGATATAGTCCCATTTGTTGATTTGTTCTTTTATTCCCTTTGCCCTTAAAGAAGTATCAGTAAACATATTGCTGAGTAGGATATCTAAAATTTTACTGCCTATATTTTTCTCCTGGACCTTTATGGTGTCACTGCTTATGGTTAAGTTCTTTATCCATCTTGAGTTTATTCTGGTATATGGTGTAAGTTGGTGGTCTAGTTTTATTTTTTCACATGTTGCTGTCCAGTTCTCACAACACCACTTGTTGAAGAGGCTGTTTTTACTCCATTTTATGTTCATTTCCCCTTTGCTGAATGTTAATTGACCATAGAGTCCTGGGTTTATTTCTGTTCTATTGATCTATATGTCTATTCTTATGCCAGTACCAGACTGTTTTGATGACAATATCCTTGTGGTATAGTTTGATGTCCAGTATTGTGATTCCTCCTACCTTGTTCTCCTTTCTCAAGATTGCTGTGGCTATTTGTGGGCATTTTTGGCTTCATATAAATTTTTGAAGTATTTTTTTCTATTTCTGTGAAGTATGTCATTGGTATTTTAATTGGGATTGCATTGAATCTATAGATTGCCTTGGATAGTATGGACATTTTAATGATGTTAATTCTTCCCATCCATGAACATGGTATATGCTTTCATTTATTTGTATCTTCCTTAATTATTTTTTCCATGTTCTGTAGTTTTCTGAGTATAGGTCTTTTACCTCCTTAGTTAAGTTTATTCCTAGGTACTTTATTTTTCTTGTTGCTATGGTAAATGGGATTTGTTTTCTAGCTTCTATCTATGATGTTTCACTATTGGTATACAAAAATGCTTTTGATTTCTGAATATTGAGTTTATATCCAGCTATTTTGCTAAATTTACTTATTAGGTCAAGTAAGTTTTTGGTAGAGTCTATCAGGTTTTGTATGCACACTATCATATCATCTGCAAATGACAGTTTGGCTTCCTCCTTTCCAATTTGGATACCTTTGATTCCTTTTTCTTCTCTGATTGCAGTGGCTAGAACTACCAAAATGATGTTGAACAGAAGTGGAGAAAGTGGACAGCCTTGTCTCGTTCCTGATCTTAGTGGGAAAGCTTTTAGTTTTTGCCCATAGAGTATGATGTTGGCTTCAGGTTTCTCATATATGGCCTTTATTATGTTGAGGTATGCTCCCTTTATTCTAAATGGGAGAAAGAATTCTAGGTGCAGATGTGAATTGGTCTGGTAGAGAATCAGCCTCTTTTTCTCTTCCTTGGGGAGCCACTTGAATATTTGTGCCGTGGCTGCCTTATGGTTTCCCGAAGGAAACCGTAAAGAGAAGGAACTCCGGGCACAGCCTTGAACTGGTCTGGCAGAGGGTGGAGCAGTTTCTTCTGCTGTTGTAGAGGGGACAGTTTTAGAGACAGAGCCTGCTATTCTTTCAGAATTGTGTAGCTTTTAAATAAAAGACTCCTTTTTATTTTCATTAAACCTGTGCCTCCATAATTTGTTCATGGCTGGTAGGACCCCTCTCTATTCAGTAACTCTAGTGGCTTCTAACTTACAATTAAGGTAAGCACCCCCTTTATTTAGTTTAAAGCATATACGTTTTCTAATTTTGCATGCAAATATTAATTAAGCATTAAAAGAGATACATTTTGCCCATGTTAAGTTGATCAATTATAGTTAAATCTCTGCATTTTATAAATACTTGCAAGTAAGTAAAGGCTTTCCAGTAATGATATATCCTTATCTCAAACCTCGCACAGGTGTCTCAGCTCCCCATCCCCCTCCACAAAGATTTGCAGTCACTTAAGAATGTCCAAGATGAGCCAGAGGGAGTAAGCACCCCTCATACTCAGAGCTGAATGAGTTTAGACTTCTATTAATCCAAGAAAGGGTTTTATTAGGACCACCAGGAAGCAGCTTCAACTGAAAAGCCAAAATTAAAAATCAGTCTTGCTTGCCTTAGCATGGCTTATTTGTTTAGTTTTATTTCAATTTTATTTATTTATTTTTGGAGTGAGGGGAAGAGAGAAAGAAAGAGAGGGAAGAAACATTGTGTGGTTGCCTTTTACATACCCCAAACTAGGGATGTGGCCTGTAACTCAGGCATGTGCCCTGACTGGGAATCAAACCAGTGACCCTTTGGTCCACAGGCTAGAGCTCAATCTACTGAGCTACACCAATCATAATTTAACTTAGCTTTTTCTTAATGTTTAACCTCTAGCTCTAACTCAAGGATTTTATAAGACAAATCAAAGAAATTCAGCCTCTTACCTTATAACAACAGAAGAGCCTGTAATTCTAAGGAAACTCACCCAAGCTCAACAGAAGCAAATTGAGGAGTTGGTGGGGCACAATGGGCCTCTGCTGATACCTAGCGTAGTCTCAGTCTGTGAGGTGATTCCGGGTGGGCTCCCCTCTAGAATCTCACCATTCTACCCATGATGAAACAGTTCAAGTCACTTGCAAGTGAGTCAGCTGGACTACATAGGCTCAAGAAAGAATGTCCCACCTAAGGTCACTATATTATGTTACCAGACAGGGGCTTGGCTCTGAGTGGGTTTGCCTAGAGTCAGTTGCAGTGTGTAGGTTCTTGACTTTGTGTAGGAAATATTTCATAGCATGAATCCAGGTGACTGTGAGAATACATTTATTCAAGCTGGGGATGATGAAATAAGGAAAGGCTTAGCACAGGAGGAGCCACAGGAAAGCCTAGACTGGGCTGCTTTAGCTCGTTGGGACGTCAGAAAAAAGGTGGGACTTTAGGGACAGATTCAGGGAATTAACCTGGGACAAGGTGCCAGCTACCCATTGCCTTAGTGTTTAGGAGATGTGTGTCAATGAAGAAAGAACTGGGGGAAAAGGAAGGAAAAAACATTGTACCAGCTGCTTCCCAGATTGAGAACGCACACATTAAGTCTTTTGTCCTGAGGGTTTTATCTCTTTCTTGCAGGTAAGAATCTTAGGGTAGGTCTCAGGGAAGTGCTTTAATAGAAGATTCATTTCTACTCCAGGTGTTCCCTTTCAGGGTCACGTACTCCTCTGATTGGTCAGTGACGGTGCAAGGGATCTTTAGTCACTGCAATTGGTTCTGGTGTTGCCCACCTGGTTTTGCTGCTTTTCTAGGCCTGGAACTGAAATAAAACTGAGGCTTAGACATTATCTCCAGGGAGGAAATGTTACCCTGGGAGCAAGGTCCTTGTTTTCCCAGTTTTGCCCCCTACCAGGCACATGGGGCCTTCCACCCTAGTGACAATTTGCACCTGGCTGTAAAATTGCTCAGCCATTAATTTTAGCTATTTGTCTCAGTTTCTCTATTCCATTTGCCAAGGAATTTTCTTAGCTTCTTACTACCTGCTCTCATGGGCATTTAGGGCCTTGGAAGGCTGGGGTCCTGACAGTGCAGCAGTGTCTTCTTTCTGATATTCAATGCCATAGCCAGTTCAATTTTCTGATACGAACTGGGTTCCTATTATTAATCTTATTCTGACACTAACTGTGCAGAGTTAGAATCAGACCTGACAGGTTTAAAGGTTCAATCCCACAAAACTATTACATATCTGATGCTAGTAGTAAATCCTGGGGGACACCTGTATTTCTGATTGACTACAAATTAAGGGTTCTCACAATCTCCTCTCAGGTGCAATAATTCCATAGAACAAGCCACAAAACTCAGATGGACACTTAATTTCTGTTTACAAATTTAGTATAAAGAATACAACTGAGGGGTAGCCAAATGAAATAAATGCATAAGACAAGGTATTAGGCAGGGTGCAGGGGCAAAGCTTCCATGTCCTCTCTAGGTGTGCTACTTTGCCAACACATCAATATGGTTACCAACCCAGCATCTCTCTAAGCCTGACGAGTTAGGAGTTCTTAGGAAAGTTTTATTATGTAGACACAATTGATTAAATCACTGAGCAAATCTCTAGCCCCTCTCTTTTCCCTGGAGGTCATCATGATGGGCTGGAAATTCTAACCTGTTAATAATTGTGATTTTGTCTTTCTGGCAATAAGTTTCCATCCAGAAACTATCTATTTCTCCCACCCTACTTCACCCAGCTAGAGTTATCCAATTAGCATACCAAAAATAATCACTCAGGACATTCCAAGGGTTTTAGGAGCTTTTTGCTAGGAATCAGTGAAAGAGACCAAAGGTGTATTTTGTTGTTGTTGTTGTTAAATCACAGGCAACTTGCAATGTCACTCCATAGTCCTTTAAGAGAGGACTAAGCATGGGCTGAGCTTAAGTTTCTCAAAGATCTCCCCAAAGTACATCTGTGGGTTACCCCATAGAGCCTTGAATTCCTTTAAGGAGGTATTTCCCAGGCCAGCTCCACTGTGCACATTACCAAACCTTAAAGGAAAGCCCTGAAGAGACAAAAAGGTAGACAGTAATACTCTCCCGTTTACTTTGAGCCCCTTCATCAAGGATCTCAGTATCTGTTTTCCAGGCTAAATCTTTGTGATTGGTGAGCAAGATACAGGTTCTCTTGGGTAAGAAGCCCAGTCCTTATTTTTCCAGTTCACTTGGCCTGGGCTTGATTAACTCATAATAAGGACTTATCTCTCTCCTCCTCCACCTAAACATGTGTCAGGAAAGTGGGAAGAACTCTCCAGTCCCTTTGTAGATATGGCTGGACCTTCCTCTAGAGTCTATCAAATAATTAGCCCTGAAGCTAATTTTATCCCAGTGCCCCTGGAACACTAAGCCCCCAAAGGTAACCAGCTTAGCAACCCTAAGCAGACAGATGTCGCCTTTGTGTATACTGCCTCTTTGTTCTAAAGTATTTATAACCTCCTTTGTCCTAATGGGTATGTAAGATTGCCTTTTCTGTAAACTTGCTGTTGTATGGGGCAGGACAATCATGTGTGAAGACATCAATACCCTAGCCACCTGGCCTGGTGGTTGTTAGCCTGCTGCCACTTGCAATAAAGTGTGCCAAATCTCCTCAAGACACCAATTAAGTTCTTTGCTACCAGACTAGAAACCTACCTACTATCAACACTTGCTGGTTCTACACCTAAGACCTTGAAACCTGACAACATACAAAGTAATCTCCAGAGGGTGAAGAAGCTCAAGCAAGCTCTGGGAGCATGTGAACAGAGATGAAAACAAACTTGACTCTTGGAAGTTTTCCTCTCTGGATTTCAAATCAGCATAGTTTCCAAGTTAAATTGGTTCCATGTAGTCCTGATTCATTTGCATACTGGGAAAGAGTTGTGCATAAAAGAGAGGAAGATCTCAGAGATCTTCAACTTTGAGTTGATTTAACAAATCCTGTCCAAGCTTCTATTCCTTCGTCGGAGGCAGACATTGCTTGTTCCTCAACCACCACACAAATATTCATAGGAACAGACAGACATTATGTTCCCACAGATGTGATACCCAAGGATGTACATAGCATTTCCTACATTGTGTTGTTACCAGAATAAACAACTCCAGTCTAATCATACAACTTTGGCTGGTGTGGCTCAGTGGATTGAGAACAGGCCTGTGAATCAAAAGGTCACTGGTTCAATTCCAAGTTATGGCACATGCCTGGGTTACAGGCCAGGTCCCTAGTGGAGGGTATACAAGAGGCAACCACACATTGATGCTTCTCTTCCTCTCTCTCTCTTTTTTTTTAAGATTTTATTTTTATTATTTTTAGAGAGAGGGGAAGGGAGAGAAGCAGAGTGGGAAAGAGACATCAATGTGTGGTTGCCTTTCACTTGCCTCCAGCTACGGACCTGGCTGGAGACCTGACTTGCAACCTGGTTATGTGCCCTGGCTGAGAAATTGAACCAGTGACCTTTGGGTTTGTAGGCTGGTGCCTTATCCACTGTGCCACCAGCCAGGGCCCTCTCTTCCTCTCTTTGTCCCTCCCTTCTCCTATCTCTAAAACTAAATTAATAAAATCTTTAATAAAAAAAATTTAAATCATAAACAAAAAAATGAGAAATGCCTTATTAAAAATTGGAGCATTGTATTCTTTAAAAACACCTGTAATTAAATAAGACCAAGAAAGGCTGTGGGAATGTTTTAGGTTAAAAGAGGCTAAAGAAACATGAAAACTAAATGTAATACTTGCCCCTAGATTGAATCCTGCACTGGAGGGGAAGATGCTGTTATTAAATCAAGTTAAAAAGTTGCAATAAAGCCCTGGTTGGTGTGGCTCAGTAGACTGAGTGCCAGCCTGCAATTTAAAAAGTTACTGATTGAATTCCAGGTTGGGGAACATGCCTGGGTTGTGGGCCATGTCCCCGGTTGGGAGTGTGCTATGGGAGGCAACTGGTTGATGTTTTTCACACATGTCTATGTTTCTCTCTCTCTCCTTTTCCCTCCCTTCTTCTGTCTCTACAAATAAATAAATACAATCTTTAAAAACATTTATTAAAGTTGCAATATGGGTGATAGATTAGGTAATGTAAATCTATAAAGTTGATAGCTATAACTGCAGTATATAAGAGAACATTTCTCTTCTTAGAATATATATACCAAAGTGTTTAGAGGTAAAAAGTTATGATGTATGTAACCTCACAAATGGTTCAGAAAAAAAAAATTGCATAAACATATACATATGTAACTATGTGTGCATAAAGAATAAATAATAAAGAAGATGGGGTAAACTTAATAGATATATCTGGGTGAAGCATATATGGATGTTCTTGGTACTATTTTTATTTTGTAATTTTATATGAGTTTAAAAAGTACAATGCTTTATTCTCTTGCAAATGACCAGTTTATAGCACATTCTCATGAATTGGCACCTTTCATTCTCCCAACAAACCACTGTAAGATAGACAGGAGAGGTATTGCTATTATATTTTTATTTTACAGATGAGGATGTTGAGGTACCAAGATGTTGAATAACTTGCCAAGTATCACATCTTGGTAAACAGAGCTTCTCTATCAGATGGCTGTGGAGCATCAGGCACACAGAAAAGTCACAAAAATTTAGGCACATGTGACCAGGGCCAACAGAGCCTGATGCCTTTCTCCCCAGCATGAGCAGATAAGGTGAAGGGTCATACCTAGAGTGATCCCAAGTTGACCACTCTGTAACTATGATCATTGACACAAAAATCTGACATATGCAACTCAATGTTTTCTAAAAGCATTTCAATCCTAGTGTAACAGGACCCTTTGGGTGTGTGTGTGTGTGGGGTGTCCTCAGTTTCAATGGGCCCATTTTGCCTGCAGCCAGGAATAACTAATAATAACAGAGTTTGGAGGAGGAAAGATGGCGACAGAGTAGATAGCAGTGCTGATGGTGTTCTCGAGTACCAGAGCAGCTAGAGGACAATAGGGAGCGTGAGATGTCTTCAGGACCCTAAGAATTTGAGCGGTCAGAATCTGGACACAGGGGAGCACAGCCCAGAGGCAGCGGAGACCAGCAGGAGAGTAGGTGAGGCAGTTCTCGGCCGACCGGCCAGCGGGCCGAGGTCGGCTCTGGGCAGTGGCGGCTCTACCCAGAGAGGCGCGTTTGACTGAGGCCAGTTCCAGGGTCCCTGGAGACTAGAAGTCTCAACTGTGAAGTGCGTGACAGCAAGGGCAAACACCATAGGGAACACGGAATTGAGCTCTTGCAGGGGAGGGACTATGTGAGAGACTCACTCTGGCAACAGGGAGAGGAAGCTCCTCACAGGGCTAGAGGCAGCAGGGAAGAGTCCTATGAGAAGCCAGATCAGGGGAGCGGGGAAGTGCACCAGCCAGGGCAGCAAGATGGCCGAAAATGGTGCTGCTGGGCCACCAGGGAAACAGCAGCTTGAAGGCCCTACAAGAGGGGAGGCCCAGCCCTGCACAACCACACAGGCCCCAAGGCTACTCGGAAACTCCAAACTACTAGCTGGGAACTAGTAGCTGGGGCAACTGACCTGCTCATTGCCCGAGACAAAGGCAGCACGGCCCACACCTGGGAGGGGTTCATCACAGAGGCCATGTAAAGGACTCCTTGGAGAGCTAGTTGGCTTGGAGGATTGGCGCTCACCCCGGGGGGTGGCGGGGGGTGGGGTGCTGGGCAGTGTTGGTGGACACCAGGCACTGTTGACGACAGGGGCTGGGCCAGTCATCACAGGGACCAGCGAGGTTGCGGACTGCCCTGCAGGGGTGCTGGGTGCTCGTCAAGGGCAGGAACCTCCGCCAGGAGTTGGAGGGGACACCCTGCGAGCTCCAGAATACCAGCAGCCCTAAAACCCAGCTAGGCCACTGAAGGCCCAGCCTACCTGGGGGCTGACACTCAGAATCAGCCCTGACTGTGACAATCAGAGGCCCTGCCACGCGCCAAGACCAGCTAGACAATAGACTGCAAAGTCCTGACCAAGAAAAAGAGGCAGCCTCAGGAAATGGATTGCTGCTAATCTCAAGCACCTGAGTTATACAGAGAGCTATATGAACTATTAATCCCCAACATATCCTTTTCAAAAGTTACTTCTCACATATTCTAACCCCCCCCCCCCATACCTCAAACCACCTAAATACCCAAGACTCTCCCCCTATTTTTGAATTAAAGTCTACTCACTCTCTGGCTACAATGCATTCCCAGTCCTCAATCTAAGTATTCCTCCCTCCCCCAGCCACCTAAACCCTTTCTTTATTTTTTTCTTCCTTCTTCTTTCTTTTTTTTTCCCTCTTTTTTTTCCTCTTTTCTTTTTCTTTTTCTTTTTTTTTTTTCCTTTTCTTTCTGGTAAAGCCCACAGGTTCTGGCTCCACCTGGATCAATCAGAGATCGTAAAGGGTGAACAGACACCTAAACCCTTTCTTTATTAATATTGATTTCTCTTTGTCTTGTAACTTTCTCTGCCTTTTTTTCTTCTTCTTTCCTTTCTCCCTGATAAAGCCCACTGGTCCTGGCTCCATCTGGACCAAACAGAGATCATAAAGGGTGAACAGCCATCTAAACCCTTTCTTCTTCTTATTATTATCATTTTTATTTCTTTTTCCTTTTGTTTTGTTTTTTTGGTTTGTCTCCTAAAAGCCCACAGGTCCAGAATACAACCAGAGAGCCCAAATAAAGGACACACCAAGAACAGCAAGTGGAGAAAATCTGGGAGTTGGCAACATTGAACTCCACAAATCTCCTATCACAGAAGGGTGCTCAACTAAGGCAAGGAAGCAAAGCAGGTTTACCCAAGGAAAGAACAATAAATAAATAAATAAATAGCAAGACCCCCAAAATGGGGGAAAAAAAAAAAAAGAATCAGTCCATCACCAAAAGGAAAGGAAGAATCCCCAGAAAGACCACAAAATGAAACAGAGGCACCTGGAATATTAAATAAGGAATTCAAAACAATGATGATAGAGAAGCTAAGTGAGCTCAGCTACATGAAAGAAAACTATAAACAACTCCAGGAGAACTACAAAGAACTCCAGGGAAGTTACAAAAGAACTCCAGGAAAGTTACAAGGAACTTACTAAGAACTACAACAGCATGAAAAAGGACATGGAAACTATCAATAAGTGCCAATAGGAAATGAAGAATACAATTTCTGAATTGGAGAATACAGTAGAAGGAATCAACAGTAGGCTAGAGGAAGCAGAGGACTGTATCAGCAATTTGGAGGATAATGTAGACAAATACTCCAAGACAGTACAAGAGAATAAAAAAAAGCTGAATAAGACTGAAAAGGGTTTAAGAGAGCTGCAGGACAACATGAAACATAACAAAATCCGTATCATAGGGATACCAGAAGGAGAAGAAAAACAAGGAATGGAAAACCTGTTCAAAAAGTCATGATAGAAAATTTCCCTAACATGATGAGTGAACACATTAATCCAGTTCAGGAAGCACAAAGGGTCCCAGTGAGGATCAACCCAAACAGACCAACACCAAGGCACATTATTATTAAAATGGCCGAATTTCAAAGACAAAGAGAGAATCCTAAAAGCATCAAGAGAGAAAAGACAAATAACATACAAAGGGGCTCCAATAAGGCTATCAAATGATTATTCAACAGAAACAATTCAAGCCAAAAGGGAATGACAAAAAGTATTTCAAGTAATGGTAAACAAAGGCCTGCAACCAAGAATATTCTACCCAGCAAGGCTCTCATTCAAGATAGAAGGAGAAATAAGGAGCTTCCCAGACAAAAGAAGACTAAAAGAGTACATCTCTACCAAACCAGCATTGCAAGAAATGCTAAAGGGTCTGCTATAAAAATAAGTAATCAAATAAAATGAAGAAACAGAGAAAGCCAAAGAGGAATACAGACACAAAGGGAAAAAATGGCAATGAATAAGTATCAATCAATAATAACCTTAAATGTAGATGGATTAAATGCCATAGACATTTAAAAGACATAGAGTAGCTGAATGGATAAGACAACATGACCCACATATATGCTGTCTTCAAGAGACCCACCTCAGAACAAAAGATGAACACAGATTGAGAGTGAAGGGTTGGCGAAATATATATCAAGCAAATGGACACGAAAAAAAAGCTGGTGTAGCAATACTGATGTTAGACAAAATAGATTTTACAATGAAGGACATAAAAAGGGACAAAGATGGAGATTTCATAATACTGAAGGGAACAATCCATTAAGAAGAAATAACTGTGATAAACATATATGCACCCAACATAGGAGCTCCTAAATATATAAGGAAACTCTTGGAAGACTTTAAGAAAGACATAGACAGCAACACACTAATAGTAGGGGATTTTAATACCCCACTATCAACAATGGACAGATCTTCCAAACAAAAAACCCCCAGAGATGTTGTGGCATTGAACAACACTCTAGAGGAAATGGACCTAACTGATGTATACAGAGTCTTTTACCCCAAAGTAGCAAAATACACATTCTTTTCAAATGCACATGGATTATTCTCCAAGATAGACCACATGGTATGTCACAAGACAAGCCTCCACAAATACAGGAAAATTGAAATCATACAAAGTATCTTCTCAGATCACAATGGCTTGAAACTAGAAACCAAATTCAAGGGAAAAACCCCAAAATTCTCTAACTCATGGAGACTGAATAACATGCTTTTAAGCAATGAAGGGGTTAACAATGAGATCAAAGATGAAATCAAAAAGTTCCTAGAAACAAATGACAATGAACACACAACAGCCCAAAACCTATGGGATACAGCAAAGGCAGTTCTCAGGGGGAAATTTATAGCAATACAGGCTTTCCAAAAAAGGTTGCAAGAAGTTTATAAAAACGACCTAACCACAAAGCTGCAAGAACTAGAGGAGCAACAACAAACAAAGCCCAGAGCAAGTAGAAGGAAGGAAATCATCAAAATCAGAGCAGAACTAAATAACTCAGAGATTCAAACTACAATTCACAGAATCCACAGGTCCAGGAGCTGGTTCTTTGAAAAAATAAACAAAATTGACAAGCCCTTATCCAGACTCATCAAGAAAAAGAGAGAGAGGACCCAAATAAACAGAATCAGAACTGAAAGAGGGGAAATCACAACTGATACCTCAGAAATACAAAAGATTGTAAGAAATTACTACAAACAACTCTATGACAAAAAAATATGACAACC
>PVIW01010119.1:0-46603 GCA_004026585.1 Noctilio leporinus
AACCAAGTATATGAATACAAGGAATAGGCCTTCAGTGGTCAGGGGAACGGGGTAGGGGGGAGGGAGAGGTAGAGGCAAAGATGGGGAGCAGCTTAGACAAGAACCTAGTATAAAGGAACCATGGACATGGACAACAGGTGGGATTGACTTTGTGGGGAATGGGTGGGTGGGTGGGGGGACAGAGGGGAGCAAAAAAGGGGATGGATGTAATACAACAACAATAAAATTAAAAAAAAAATTACATATTCACAATTTTAATCAACTAAATCTGAAATTTATAAAATATACTATAGAATCCTTGTAGAGAGACTTTGAAGTCAATTCTATGTATGGAACTACTAATGATTTAAAAGGTTAGCCCACAGTGTGTGAGGCTCTAAAATAAGTCTATTTTACTGCACCCTTCCCTACCATTATTGCTGTGGTAACTGAGATATGCACTATGGCTCAATCTTTGCTAAAATGTTTGCTCTAATTTTTTAATTTCCAAATGTACTTAGCTCACTGACCTCACTCTAATGGTCATAAACATACAAATATAGATGCCTTTGGAATCCCATTTACTAGAACAATCTTATTGACAGAATCATTTTCATCCCATTATGTTTATTATATTTAAGCTTCAATAGTATATTTCAGCCCTGGCTGGTGTGGCTCAATTGGTTAGAGCATCATCCTGTCAACCAACCAAAGGCTCAGAAGTTCAATTTCTGGTCAGGGCACATACTGAGGTTGTGTGTTTGTTCCCTGATCAGGATGTGTGCAAGAGGCAACCAATCGATGTTTTTCTCCTTCTCTTTCTCCCTCTCTCCTCCCCGCTCCTTTTAAAATTGTAAGCATCGCTCAATTCCCAGCCAGGGCACATGGCCAGGTTGCAAGCCCGGTCTCCAGCCAGGTCCTTGGCTGGAGGCAAGTGAAAGGCAACCATACATTGATGTTTCTCTCCCTTTCTTCCTCCCTCCCTTCCCCTCTCTCTGGAAATAATAAATAAAATCTTTAAAAAATAAAATAAAATTATGAGCATGTTCTTGGGTGAGAATAAAAAATCAGAGCCCTGGCTGGTGGCTCAGTAGATAAGGCGCCGGCCTGCAAACCCAAAAGTCGCTGGTTTGATTCCCCAGCCAGGGCACATAACCAGGTTGCAAGCCAGGTCTCCAGCCAGGTCTGTAGCTGGAGGCAGGTGAAAGGCAACCATACATGGATGTCCCTCTCCCTCTCTGCTTCTCTCCCTACCCCTCTCTCTAAAAATAATAAATAAAACCTTTAAAATTAAAAAAAAAAATCAGGATACTTCACATTCCTATTTATTAAGATTGATGATTTTTTCTCCTAATATAGCTATCTTACCTTTTGAACAGGCCATTCACCTGCAAGGACTGGCTGTGACAAATGATGGCCAACCTCTGCCCTTCATAGAGGGTCAGCCAGGCAGGGGCAGGGTGGCAGTGCTCTGACATGGTCTGTAGCCATCCGCAGGGTGCACTGGCCCTGGTGTTTTCTGGGTAGGGCAGACCAAGGTCAACCCTACCTGTGTCTTGCCCAGGGCACCCTGCCTTAGCTGTAAAGCAACCTGAAATGGCTGCTTCTTGTGCTGGGCTTGGAGATTCTCAGGTGAAGCCAAACTGTGAATCGAGGCTGGCTGCTGCTATGCCATACCTGGGGCTCACTGAGGCAGCTGCTCCTTGTTTGAGAGGATTTAGGAAGTTGTGAAGCAGGAGCCAAGACCAGCCATTCATATGGAAAAGCAGCTTGGGCCCTAAATTGGGTGGGTTGGAGTCTGATGGATCTCCAAGGCTGGTAAAACTGTGTTAGCAGGTTGTTGGAGTCTCCGATACAACACCTGTTTACAGGCTTTGTGTGGAGAGGGTTTGGAAAAGAGATAATGACCTCTGCTCACCTTGATGCCAGACACTTCAGAGTCTCCCTGTGTGCCTTTCAAGCTGCTACCCCAGTGCTGGAGCTCAGAGGGAGTGAATCTGAGTGAGTAAATGTGTGGGTCCTTAAGAGGAACTGCTTAGGGCTTTAGCAATTTCTTCCATTGATTTAATCCCATCTGGTTTTGAAGCCAAAAGTTGTGGAGTCTTATCTTCTTGGCTTTAGAACCTTGTGATATCCCTATGAATTTTTATCCGCCACACATGGGTGAGGTGCCAGCCCATTCTGTGTCTGCACCTTTCCTGTCTGGATGAGTGTGCTTTCCTTAGTTTTGTAGTTGTCCAACTTCCATTAAGCTTGACTTCTTAGGGTTCTGAGTGATGGTTGTTCTATACGTTGCAATGTTGATGTTGTTATGTGAAGAGGGAAGCCAGGTCTGCCCACACTGCCATTTTAATACTGTTTGATACATATTTTCTCCAGGTACTTGGCCCTAAGCATAGTGTGCAGGGGGCTGAAATGGAGTATTAACTAGGTAGGCTTCAAGCTGTGATATTAACTGAGCCTTACTTAGAGAGCTGTTGTTATTACTTGAATAAAAATTAATTTTAACAATATTGCTTATAATTAAGATACCTTTGGCTTAGAAAAGGCACAGGATCAGTAGCATGTAAAAGAGTGATAGTTCTCCAGCAGAAGATAAGAGAAGGATCACATGGGGCGGGGGAAGGTGGGCAGAGCAGTGGAAATGATGTTAGCAGTGGTCCCTGTTCTCATGGAATCTGTTAAACATGTTCTAAAGCAAACTTGGGAACTTTATAGAATCTATGAACATTGGACCTCTGACAGCTAATATGGGATGATATTAGGCTATCTGGCTCATAAGTATAAACAATGCATTTTATATTAAGGCCAGCATCCTGACTGATAAAGAAGGGATGTACAGACCAGAACTCTGCTGATTCAGGAATGGAACTGGTATGCATAAGGCAAAACAGGTCATAGAAATGGAATATTACACTTGAGGAGGATCAAAATAAGGACATAATTCTAAAGTGTTAGAGGGCTTCATGAATTAAAATTGTAGGTAATGAAGTATGCTTGGTTTTCTCAGAAGCCAATATATAGAGACAGTCTAGGAATTTGAATTTAGGGGATCTTACCAGAATTTCAAATCCTGTGTCATAGAAGAAGGTTGATAAACTCTCATATACCCAGTTCTATATTACACCACCTTTGTTCCAGATGCCTTATTCTCCTGGCTCCTGTTGGTACAAATTACCCAAAACCTGTACTTGTAGAGTTTATCATATCTCTTCTATACCAGGACCAGTTCTTCCCCAGTCAGGTCATGCTGGTGAATGGTTTGGTGGCCAGAAGAACAAACGAAAGCAGATCCTGAATGGGCATTTGGTAAGACACTTACCCATTTGAGTTTTAAAGTAGTCTTCAAGAAAGGTAGGTTATTATTATTTTTTTTTTTTAATGAGAAGGATT
The DNA here is from genome assembly GCA_004026585.1 of Noctilio leporinus. Classification (NCBI taxonomy): domain Eukaryota; kingdom Metazoa; phylum Chordata; class Mammalia; order Chiroptera; family Noctilionidae; genus Noctilio; species Noctilio leporinus. The sequence goes on from PVIW01010119.1 coordinate 3,373, forward strand.
TAGCCATTTTTACATCCTAAAAGGCTCTGGAAAATCTCAAGAACATCTATCCAGAAATTTTAATTCCTTCCTTATTGAGGTGCTAATAATTGGACATGTAACAAAACCCTGACTTCCGCCATTTTTGAACTTCCGCTGCTGGATTGGGTCCTGATCTTGGCCCATACTTTGGCTGCCTTTAGACTACACTGTATCAAGGTTACTTTAAATGTTGTCATGGAGGCCCTCTGGATGTCACACTTTATTCGTAACTGATTTCTAACTGCATAAACTGGAAATTTTCTCCCTTCAAGCATCAATAGACTTAATAATAATCACCCAATTAACCACTCCTAAAAGTTAGTATTTGCCCTATACCTCTCTAATGTCAGAGATATGGGAGTTCATTTCATTCCATTCCCCTATTTTGCTATGGATAAAAATATTAGCAATTACTTTCTATAGGATGTTAAGAAACATCAATATGCCACTATGGAGAAGTGGCATTCTCATTATTCACTTGCTGGTAAATAATCAAACTCCAGAATTCTTGGGATCTGCTTCTTAGGACCATGTTGGTGTCAACTATCTTATATTGTGTTACCTAGAAGCAGAGAAGGATACAAAGATTTGGGAGTAAGATTTACCAAGTTCTGCCCTTAGGAAAAAAGGTTTACATAAAGAAAGCAAGATGAAGTCACATAGAGCTAAGAGACTGGCACAAAAATGTGGTCTCAGCTAGAGCCTCAATTGCATGAATTACGACAGGTAGCCAAGTTTTGACTAACAGGTGGCTACAGAATTCTGTTCCACTTGCCTAAAGTGGAACAACAAGATGGGATCTACTTGTGTTGCAATTCATGCAATTGTGAGTATTGACTGCTAATGGCTCTTAGATTTCCCCGCTTTTGGAAAATTGCCCGTGGCACAATAGAAGCTGCTTCACCTGAGAGATTTTGTGTACTCAAAGGGCCTTTGGCAGTCAATACTCACAAGAGCTGGAGAATGGGTACACTGGCTCTGAGAACAGGACTGGTATCTGCTACAAGTGAGTTGTTATAGAAAGAGTAAGCAGTAAAATTTGAAGTTGATATTTCTTAACTTGCAACTTATCTGGTAATTGATATTTCAATTTTTTATTTTATCAAAAAGTGATAAAAATATTTCTGTTAGATACTCTTATTATCTCTCAACATACTTTAAATATTATTATATAATAATTTTTCCTATTTTTTATGACCCAATATTATTTATTCCCTGTATTGTAATTAGCAATAAGAGAATAGAAGAAGGCTGATTTGTTTCTATTGCCAGGCCTGAGGCTCTCTGAGGTCAGCTGTTTGTTGTTTGAAAGGATTTAGGATGTTGTGAAGCATGAGTCAAGACCAGCCATTCATATGAAAAAATAGCTTAGGTGGGCCCTAAGCTGGAAGCAGCAGAGTCTCTTAAATACCCTAGGCAGGGCAAACAGTGTTAGCAGGTTGTTGGAGTCTCAGGTGTAGCACCAGTTAATAGGATCTTTGGGAGAGGGTTTAGAAACAGGAAAATTACCTTTGCTCACCTTGATGCCAAACATTTCATTTTCTCCCTTATACTACTGGCACTTTTCAAGCTGCTACCCCAGTACTGGAGCTCAGATGGAGTGAATCAAAGTAGGTGAGTTCAGGTGTGTGTTCTTTTTAAGAGGAACAGCTTGGGACTCCAGAAGTTTCTGCTACCAACTCAGTCCCCACTGATTTTTGCAGCCAGAAGTTGTAGAAATTTATGTTCTTGGCACGGGAATCCTCAGCTGGGGGCCTTGTGTGGGACTGGAACTCCTTGCTCCCAAGATATCCCTCCCAAATTTTTATCCACCACACATGGGAAAGGGACCAACCTGTTATATATATGTGCCCCTTCAACTAGTCTGGGTAGGTATGGGTTCTTGAATTCCTTCATTATCAGGCTTTCATTTCGCTCAATCTCTGACAGTTCTGAGTGATGGTTATTCTATATTTTAATTGTAATTTTGATGTGGTTGTATGAAAAGGCAAGCTACGTCTGCTCTGCTGCCATCTTTACCAGAAGTCTCAAGAAATTAAATCTAGACACAGATAGGTTAAAAAGTATTGTAATGGAGAACAGTAAAACCTGCTAACACCAATCAAATAGAAGCTGGAGTATATATATTACTTTCTTAAAAATCAGACATCATAATAAGGAAAAGTTATCAAGGCTAAAAAATGTACTGTATATTACATAATAATAAGGAGGTCAATTCTTCAAGAAAACAAAACCATTTTTAATGAATATGCATGTAATAACAGATTGTCAAAATATGTAAAGTTAAAACTCTGAAAAAGAATATACAAATCCATTGTTGTAGTGAAAGAGTTAAATACCCCTTTTCAGCAATTGATAGTTCAAGCATAAAATTATTAAGCATACACCTGCTAGAACAATACAATCTACCAAATAGAGCTAATTAACTTTTATAGACTTTTTTGTCCAAAAACAGCAGGTTACATGTTACTCTTGAGCTGATACAGAACATTCACTACTATGGAACATATTTAGGGCCTCACAACTTCTTGGAAGTTTAAAACTGTTCTTTGACACCACCGAGGAATTAAACTAGAAACAAATAATAGAAAGATAGCTAGGATTCCCTCAGATATTTGGAAATAAACAAAACACTGCTAAACTCAAATTGATTTAAAAAGTCCCATGAGAAATTATAAAAATATTTTTAATTTTTGAAAATAAAATTTGCCTCTCAGCCTTATTGCCATCTTCTTAGAAATCTCTACACCATGGAAAATTCAAGAAGAGTGAAGACTCCCAAACTAGCTTTACAAGGCCACTATTATCTTAATACCAAAACCAGGTAAAGACATAATAGTGGAATACTACACAGCAGAAAGAAAGAAGGAACTCCTACCCTTTGCAGCAACATGGATGGAACTGGAGAGTATTATGCTTAGTGAAATAAACCAGTTAGCGAAAGACAAATACCATATGATCTCACCCATTACAGGACAATAATGAACAAAACAAACAACAAGCAAAACAGAACCAAATACATGAATACAGTGGGTTGGGGGAGAGAGGAGGAAGAGGTAAAGAAGGGGAGCAGTTTAGTCAAGAACCTAGTATGGAAGAGCCATGGACATGGATAATAAGTGGGACTGACATTGTGGGGGAGTCAGTGGGGAAGGGGACAGAGGGGAGTACAAAGGGGATGGATGTAATACAACAATAAAATTAAATTAAAAAGACATAACAAAGAAGAAAATTACAGACCAATATCTCTGAAGAACATACATGCTATATTCCTTAATAAAACATTGGCAATCTGGATACAGCAACACATTAAACAGATCATAAACCATGATCAAGGGGGATTTATTCCAAAGATACAAAGATGGTATAACATTCACAAATCAATAAATATAATTCATCACATAAACAAAATGAAGGACATAAATCACACGATCATACCAATAGATTCTAAAACAGCATTTGATAAAACTCAACACCTATTTATGATAAAAAAAAAAAAAAAAAAAACACTCAGCAAAGAGGATGTGTACCTCAAGATAATAAAGGCCATACACGAGAAACCTACTGCCAACATCATACTCAAATGGCAAAAACTAAAAGTAACTTCCTAAAGGTCAGGAATAAGGCAAAGGTTTCTGCTTCTACCACTCTTATTTGACATAGTAATGGAAGCTCTAGCCATGGTGATTAGACAAGAAAAATAAAAGGCATCCAAATTGAAAAGGAGGAAGTAAAACTATTATTCCCAAACAACATGATAGTGTACACAGAAAACTATATAGTCTTGACCAAAAACCTTTTTAACTCAATAAGTGGATATGGCAAAATAGCAGGATACAAAGTCAATATTTCAGAAATTGATGGCATTCTTATATACCAACAATGCAGTATCAGAAAAAGAAACTAAGAAAAAAATCCCATTTACCACATCAACAGAAAAATAAAGTACCTAAGAATAAATTTAACCAAGGAAGTAAAATACCTATAATCACAAAACTATAGGACACTGAAGATAGAAATTAAGGAAGATACAAATAAATGGAATCATACACTGTGTTCATTGATTAGAGAATTAACATCATTAAAGTGTGCATAATACTTAAAAAATCTACAAATTCAATGCAATATCTATTAAAATACCAATGGCATATTTCACAAATCTAGAACAAATATTCAAAAATTTATATGGAACCAAAAAGACCCTGAATAGCTTTAGTAAGCTTGAGAAAGAAGAACAAAGTTGTATGGACCACAATACCTGATATTAAACTATACTACAAAGCCAATGTAATCAAGTCATCCTGGTACTGGCATAAGAACAGATACATAGATCAATGGAACAGAATAAAGAATCCATGTCTCTATAGTCAATTAGTATTTGACAAAGGGGACACAAGCATACAATGAAGTAAAACATGTCTCTTCATTAAATTGTGTTAGAAGAACTGGACTGGTACATGCCCAAAAAAAAAAGAAAGAAAAGAAACTAGACCACCAAATTACACTATACACCAGAATAAACTCACAATGGATAAAGGACTTAAACATAAGTTGTGATACCATAAAAGTCCTAGAGGAAACATTAGCAAAATTTCAGATACCCCATGTAGCAATATTTTTTATGATAAATCTCTTAGGGCAAGGGACATAAGAAAAATACAAACAGAGGGGACTACATCAAATTAAAAATTTGTGCATGGCTAAAGAAAATACCAAAATAAAAATGGAACCAACTATAGGAGAACAGAATTGCAAATGATACATCAGACAAAGGTTTAATCTCTGAAATATACAAATAACTCATATGATTCAACATCCAGGAAGACAACCCAATTAAAAAATAGGCAAAAGATGTGAATAGACACTTCTCTAAGGAGGATTTACAGATGACCCATTAATGATCCATAGGCATATGAAAAAATGTTCAACATCAAAGACATGCAAATTAAAATCACAATGAGAGATTACCTCACACTTGTTAAAAAGCCATCATTAATCAATAAGCAAGAAGCGCTGGCAAAGATGTGAAGAAAAGGGAGTCCTAGTGCACTATTAGTGGGAATGCAGAGTGCTACAGCTGCTGTGGAAAATGGTATGGAATTTCCTCACAAAATTAAAAATAGAATTGCCTATGACCCAATGATTCCACCACTGGGAATATACCATAAGAATCCTGTGACATTAATTCAAAAGAACTTATGCACCCCCATGTTCATAGCAGTGCTAATTACAACAGTTAAGTGCTGAAAACAGCCCAAGTGCCCATCAGTAGATGAATGGATTAAAAATCTCCAGTATATTTACACAATCAAATACTATACAGCAGAACGAAAGCAGCAAGTCCAACCTCTGGTTACAGCATGGATGGAACTATTATGCTAAGTGAAATATGCCAATTGGTGAAAGACAAATACCATATGACCTCACTTATAACCAGAATCTAATAAACAAAATAAACTCATGAGAAAAATAGGTCCAGAGACATAGAAACTTTGCAACAGACTGATTGCTGTAGGACAAGGGGGTGGTGGTAGAGAGGCTGGTAGAAAGAAGGGGAAGGGATGGCAAAGAATATGTATGAATGACTCATGGACATGGACAACAGAGAGGGGATTGACTATGGACAAGACGGGTGGGCTGGATGGAGGGGACCAAAGGGAAAAAAGAAATTGGGACAACTATAATAGAATAAACAATAAAAAAGAAAATAGCCCTGGCTGGTAGCACAGTGGATAACTGTGCATGCAAACCCAAAAGTCACTGGTTCGATTCCCAGCCAGGGCACATAACCATGTTGCAAGCCAGGCCTCCAGCCAGGTCCGTAGCTAAAGGCAGGTGAAAGGCAACCATACATTGCTGTCTCTCTCCCTCTGTGCCTCTCTCCCATCTCCTCTCTCTAAAATTAACAGGTAAACTCTTTGAAAACAGAGAAGAAAAGAAACATTATAATTTGTAGAATGTGATGAAAGCAGTGTTTATCAGGAAAATTTTCACATTGAATGCATATATTAGAAATGAAAAAAAAAATGAGATCAATCATAACTTCTGCCTTAGAAAACTAGAAAAAGAAAGGAATGTTAAGCCTAAAGAAATCACACACACACAAATAATTAAGAGCAGAAATCAATGAAATTATAACAAGAAAAAATAAAGAAAAATAAATAATACTAAAATTTAGTTCTTTGAAAAGACAAATACGATTAACAAATCTTTAGCCAAGCTAACCAAGAAAAAAATACAAAAGGTAACAATGAAAATATACTGAACTGACACAGTATAAATCTTAAATGACCAAATTTATCTGAAGTTGACCAGTATTAGATATTTTCCGTAAGAACATTATCACATTTGCATACCTGAAATTTGTGGCCTGTGATTTTGATTTTAGAACACTCAATATAATAGGTATTATTCTTTTAATTATCACTTAAGAAATTCAACAAAATTTTTCTTAAAGAAAGAAAAGAACGTATTTGTAGAACAATCTTATTTAGATACAACATGGTAATTAAGAAGATATTTTCTTTCTCAATGAAGAATTAGTAATCTCATTAGCTTATCAGCTTCCTATAAACTCTGGCCTGATAGAAGACTACTTCCAAGCAGTGAATAGAATTGTGTAGCTGAAAATAATCTAACATCACATTTACCACTGCTATTAAAGTAACAGAGCACTGATTAGTCCCTGGAGTAACATCCACCAATGGATTAAGTGTCAGGACTGAGAAATTGCACTTTAAATCATGGCTTTGCAAATCTGAGAAGGCTTATACCACAACATCACCACAGCTTTTGATATGCTAAAATTAGTTAACTTGATTACTGCTTCGATTTTGTTTATTGTTATTGATCTGTTTAGGTTTTCTGTTTCTTCCTCAATTTTGGAAGATGGTATGTTTCTAGAAATTGGCTAATTTCACCCAAATTGATGAATTTCTTGTTATATGGTTGTTCTGGGCCTTGTTTGTTGTTTTTCCAGTTCTGTTAGGTGTAGTGTTAGATTGTTTATTTGAGTTTTTTTTTGTTTCATAAGGTAGGCCTCTAGTACTATGAGCTCTCCCTCAGGACTATGTTCACTGTGTCCCATAGGTTTTGGGAATTATGAAAAGTAAATTAAGCCAGTCTTAAAAAAAAAAAAAAAAAAACACATGATCTCACTTACATGTGGAATCATGAACACAATAAACTAGTGAATAAGATAGTAAGAGAAGCTTAGATACATAGAACATACTGACAGCTGCCAGAAAGGAAGGGGGTGAGGAATGAAATGAAAGTTGGTTAAGGGCTTAACCAAGGAACATTTATATACAACCCAAGGACACAGACAACAATGTGGTGATTGGCTTGGGGTGGGAAGAGGAAACAGCTGGATGGGGAAGGAAAGTAGTAACAGCTGTAACTTCTTAAATTAAAAAAAAAAAATTAAGGTCGCAGGTTCGATTCCCCAGCCAGGGCACATAACCAGGTTGCAAACCAGGTCTCCAGTCAGGTCTGTGGCTGGAGGCAGGTGAAAGGCAACCATACATTGATGTCTGTCTCCCTCTCTGCCTCTCTGCCTCTTCTCCCTCTCTCCCTTCCCCTCTTTCTGAAAATAATGAAATAAAATCTTAAAAAAAAATAAATTAATTAATAAAAAATAAAATTAGTTAACTTGAAAATGTATATGGTTAGAATCAATTTATTTAAATCATTTCATGTTCCCCTTCATGTAAGTCATACAATAATTAGAAAAATCTAATAAAATGAAAAAAATAAGAAAATATATAAACTATTTAAACAAATTCTATATTTATCTAATTTGTCTAAGCTATAAGTACTATATTTGATTTATGTATGATTAGTGAACTAGACAGATGTGTTATCAATAGAGATGTTTGAAGCAGAAATGTCTTCTAGAAAATATATGGTGCATGATATACTTTAAAAAGTTGACTGTTCAGACTTGAACCCCTCTAAGAGTGAGGGAAATAATCAGCTGCTTCAAGGACAGAGTAACTATATCATATCAAATATCACAAAGACTATTTCCATCGACTACACAATCTTTTCTAGTAACAGATTACACTCAACAATGTTATGTGTGTAGCCATCTTCCATTTGATTCATGACCCATAGGAAGCCTGACCTATCTGTAATAGAGATATGAGGTTTCTTTGTATTTTTCCTGAGATTTCCTATGTCTCTTAGTTCCTGGTTCCTTGCTGTGGTGACTGAATTTACTATTTAGTTCTTTATTTCATCTCAATATTTCATCATAATTACTAGCTTATGTCTCTCAGTACACATAGGATCATATCTACAAATTCACTTCCCACTTGAGATTTTAGCCAATCCATGGTTTTAAAACAGAGTTGGACTTTGTAAATTTTGTGTAAAATAGTGTACTCAATACACTATTCAATTCATAAATAGATATAATTTTATTTTATAATTCATCAAAATATAAATAGTCAATATTATTATATTTAGATGTTTTTGGTTGTTAATAAAAAATACTTTAAACAATAAAGGGTGTTTACTGGTTTTTCTACTAACAATGAAAACAGGCATAGGTCAGGTATCAGGCACAGTCTGACTTGAGATCCACCTTAAATTCTCTGTGATAATGCCTAATCTAAATTTAGCAAAAATATTAGTCTTAATGACTTAGACCAATAGGGACCAACTCTGAAGTTGATGGTGGGATTAACTCTGCCCATTAACTTATCTAATTTATTAGAGTAAGGTAGAATGATCGGGACTACCTGGCATCCATATCTGCCTCAGAAACATACAAACATGTTAAGGTATACAGAATTCACAGGAAGATACATGAGTCTTTAGTAATGCCTGAAATATTATAAAACCAGTCCAGTTTCTACCCAAAAAAGGAGACAACACAGTGTTTCAAATATCTATGTCTGTGTCTCAAATTCCCCAAGAATATTCTATGTTCTTTATTAGGCCCTCTCCATGTGCCTCTTTGTGGCCTAGTGATATATGGTTAAATGAAGACCTATCTCCCTACAACACTTGCACTATCCCATGGTAATAATTACATGACTAATGGCTCACCTTTGCAAATGAAAAGGATTGAATAGAAAATATAGGGTTCATTGGCCATAGCACATATTATAAACTCGACTCTTCCCTGGAAGCATAATAAATTATTTGGTCAGTATGTCTGGCAGCGTCTAGTTTTGATTTCTGGGAGAATAGCTCTTGTTAACTGTCCTACATGCCCATACCTAGGGAAAATACAGGCATGATATCTTTGTGAGAACTGGATCAATTTAACAATAGTTTTATTATAAGATTTCTGTAACCCAAGGGATTAAATATACATGAAGTTTAAAGATACTTTAGCAATATAACCTACTATAGTAGATTAAATCATTTTTCCTTCTTTACTCCTTCCATTATTCATGCCCTTTGTCATGTGACTTTGACACCCCCCAACCCCCCAACATGAAGCAGCATACGTTCTACACCTTCCTAATCTGGGATAGTTTTATGACATTTTTAGGCAATGTTGTATTAGTGGACATGATGCAAATAGGATTTAATGTGCGTATCTATTTGAACTGGCTTTCTGGTATTTCTGCCACCATTATGAGATCATACACCAGAGATTCTCTGGTCACAGAGAGCAACCAAGGCAGAAGCCCATGTTTTGGAGATAATCCAGCTGAATCTGGCTTACATCTACCTGCCTTTTCCTAGCCAAGCCACAGGGATGTAATAAATAAACACTTTTTTACTGTATTCTGCTGAGTTAAGGAGTATGGTTTTTATAGATGCTGGTGACAAAATTAGTATAGTACTGTCACACCAAACGATTTAAATATATCGCATTGTAGTAAGGACCAGTAGGGGAAAAAGTCACTGGTAACAACTATCACTTTTAGGAAATTTTATTTATAAATATAAATATATATAATGCTCTATAGCCTTAGGAAAGAGGGTTACCAGGAGGAATGTTGAAATAACGAGCTTGCTCCCACTAATTGTATTTGATAAAATTAAAAGGAAAAAGGAAATAAGCTCAGGAAGAAAATGGCAAGTTTATAAACAAAATTAAGAGAAAATATAGAAAATCCCCAAAATCTAAAACTAAGATTGGAAAAGAAAACTGTTTTTCAAGTCCCATACAAGATTCATTTTCATTTAAATAATGGGGCTAAGTCAATCTAGTAAATGCAACTGGAGTTTTAGCTCAAATGAAAGGTGGTGTGGCCATCAGGTCTAAAAGAGTTAAAGTGGGGCTTCTTGGAGCTGGTTCCCCCAGAGCAAACTGTGAATCAAGATTTCATATGCAAGTGATTTATCAAGGACAAACTAACAAGGAAGTGCAGAAAGTAGGATAAGGAAGTGGAAGAAATAAGCAGGGTGAAATTGTCAGTCTCAAGAGTCAGCCTGATACCATGGGGAACTCTACATAAATCAGCACTTTGATGCTTGTGTCTCCTCAAGGCAAAAATTGGGCTTATTTTTGTATGTCATTGAAATTTGTGGCTATTATATCACATAATTTTAGATAAAGCTGACTAACATTTACTTCAAAATTTCATATTAAGTACTAATTCCATCTTATGATATACTAACCAAAGCTAAGTCTCACGTTGATTTATTGTCTCTGAATCCAACAGTCACAGATTTCATTGTTCTGACAATATTTGGGATAGGTGCAAAAGATGATACTTCACCTGACCCAAATAATAAATTTTGCTATTTCTATTGTCTACATGTTGGCTGCTTTCAGTTATATTGTTTGGAGAGAGAGAGGCTGGTCCAAACCTAGTCGGCTACAGAGTTCTGGGTTTGCAGCCATTTGGTGATTATGGTCCTCAGGCAGAAAATGTTCTCTTAGTGGTGTCAGAAAATATTGCTTTGTGTGAGGCTAAATTATATATATTTTTCTTTTTAAAATTTTTATTGTATTTTGTATTACCATTTAATCTTCTTATATCCCTTCCCCCCTGCAATCACCACACTATTGTCCATACCCATGAGTCATTTTTCTTTTTTGCTCAATCCTTCTACCGCTTTATTCCCCATAGCTATCATCCTGCTGCTGTCCATCTGTGAGTCTATCTCTATTTGTTTGTTAGTTGTTTGTTCATTATTTAGACTTCTAAATAAAGTTGTCCCAAACCCTAGTATTCTGAATTTTTCTGAAAATACATCTCAATATAGAATTACATGATCCAATAAAATCCACAGATTATAGAAGAAAATAATTTCATCATAACCATTGTGGCAATAGTAAAGTTGTGAAGTGATTAAAGGAGAAAGCATTAAGGGATAAGTTTAGGTAAATGTGTTTTGGGCAGAGAGTGGTATGAAACTGTTAGCAAATAAGTGAAATGCATCCAGTTAAATCTGAATTTCAGATAAGTGAAAAAAATTAGTATCAATATATCCCAAATATTACATAGGAAATACATTTTTAAAATACTATTCAAAACTCAAATTTAACTGAGTTTGTTTCTACTGTTGTTTCATTTTGTTTTTGCTAATTTAACAACACTGGGGAGTTGGGGCATGATGTGGAAGGCATATTGTGTAGAGTATTATAACCATCTCAAAGTCTTAGTCTTTTGTTTTAAATGACTTAAAAAAACAAACAATGGTTTTAATCTAAGGAAAGATATGATATATCTTGTTTTTTCCTCGAGTGTCAAAGCTCCAGAGCTTGGAAGGGAGATTTGGACCCTCTAGACACAGGGAAAATGCCTTTCAGCAATTCTCTCCCTGCATGGATGTGTGTTAATATTTAAAGAATTTTTCTAGTTATAGTTGAAGCCAATTCTTGAAAGCCATAAAAGGAATTTTCAGGCAATTTCTTATGCAATCTAGCTCTTTGAATTTGCATATAATCATTTCAGTATTTATAACTAAAAGGTCTGTTTTCTTTTTATCCTTTAAAAAAAAGAAAATTGGAAATAGGCTAAAAAGAAGAAATGATGAAAGCAGGTAGAGAAGTTAGACTTTTTCAAACATTTAGACAAGGGCTGGTGACATATAGTAAGATTGTGGGAGTGTTAACAGTGTTATTATATAATTCTGGATTTATTCTAAAGGTGATGTAGACAGGGTATGCTAATTGATCAATGGTGAATATGAAAGAAAGTAACCAAGGATGGCAGTGGGTTTTTGTCCCCTTTGCCAACTGGAAGAAAAGAGTTTCCAAAAAATGGAATAAGAAAAATCACAGGAAGAGCATGTTTGATACATGAAGTGAGTAGTTGTACTCTAAAGAAGTTAAATTTGATGTACTTCCAAATGGAGATGATGAATCGACAGTTGGATCTGGAGAAATGTCCAGGATGAAAACAAAGATTTGAAAATAACATGCTTATAGATGTTACCTGAATTCACAGAATGAAGTCTTTTGGAGGTTAAGCCTTGATTTCCTGGATCAAAATTTATCCCTGCTACCCTGAAGCATGCTAAGATCTGACCAAAATTATTAGTCAAGTAACCATAATAGGTGGTTTATTTTAAGAAAAATACATTTTCCCTGCCAAAATACTGCACTAGCTGAAGTTACTATAGGTCTTCAACCAGGGAGTCTTAGTATACAAACACTGTGATTAAAAAATTTCTGGTGAATTTATAAATTATCTCTGAAATAAAAGAAAATCAGTACCTGGGAAGTAGTAGATCTACCAAAACTGAGAATTCTAAAATCTTAATATGTGTAATATATTTCATAAACTTGATTTTTACCTTAAAATGCTTCTATGCTCTTTATATATTTGAAACATAGTTACTGCTTTTGGAGTAGACAAAATATCAATAATTTGTGCTGTAACATTAACATAACTTCCAGTTGTACTTTAATAATTTATATTATACCCTAAGAACTACAACCTTTCTATGATATTTTTTACTTGATCTAAACAGCTATCATTTATTATATAATGCCATATGCCAAATATATATAATTTTAATTTCATTATCAAAGCTCAAAATTATGATTTTAACTGATTTCAGGTACTTAAAAATTCATATTCAAGTTAATTCATGATGACAATGCATATCCAGTAACAAATATCTGAACAAAAATTCTCTGAAGGTCCTATGCTTTATTGATTGTGAAACACTGAAATAATTTTATGGTTCAAGAAGTGTTGAAAATAAGGATAATTTTTCTTTTTCTGCAGTGCTTCTCAAAGTCTTCAATATGGCAATATTCTTCATGAATCCAAAAAGTTTTTGAAGTTAATGTGAATGTTACTTTCAGCATCCACTTTAGGGATGAAAATTTCTCTAGATGCATACTGTTGATTATATGTCTTTCATAAGCAGATTACTGAAGCAAAATAGAAAAAAAATAATAAATAAGAGAGTTATTTTTAACATATGTGCCAATAGACTATACTAATACTCAACTATAATCAGTAGGGACTCAAGATATAGATATGTAGATGCTAGATGTATAAATATTGACATAAAAATCTTGACTATTAATACAATGGACTTTGATCATAGTTATAGTATCGGAAGATAAAGAAGCATATCTGAATCCAACTTCTTAAATAAAATTTATTCCATATTTATACTTTTAAACATTGTTAATCTATAGTATACACAAACCTCTATAAATTAAGTTATGACAATAACTTTGTTCACAGGAAAAAATAGGACTGACCTAAGAGAGCTGGTAACCAGGGAAAAGGAGATAACTAGCTATGATGTCCATTTTATGCTTAGCATAAAGGGAAAACAAGTTATCTACAAAAATATTGACACTAAGCAAGAATGAAACCACTGGAATAGTGTGGTATGAGCTTGGTCAAAATTAAAGCACCAATATTTATAGCAGCAATATAAAAGATAGAGAGAGCAAAACATACCTATAATTCTCTAGGGCTGTTGGCTTTGGAAGCATCTGCTAAGTATTTATTAAATTATTCCTGTAAAGGACATTTTAGTGACATTTTTATGCCATTCATATAGCTAAAATACAAAGCCTATAATATTTACCTAGCATAATTTATAAATACAATTTTTATAATCTTAGGCAGTTGAAAAGCATGGAATTCAGTAAGATAAATTTGAAAAGGATAGTTTTTCTAAGAAATGCTTTTAATCATTAAAAACAAGTATAACTTTATAAATTTAGACTGCTTATCCGAATATAAAATATTCTTCATACTACTTCATTATCTTCTCTTGTTACAGTAACTGGGAATGTGTCTAATTTTATTTTATGAGAACAAGCATTGTATCTGTACCAACATCATGAAATAATCTTGAATTGATTCCTACACTGAGTTTTTTCATTCTGTGTAATTGATAGAAATGTAATGATCATAACCCATGTTTACATTTCATATGCAGAATTTGCACAGAAATGTTGAATATTTTGCAGTTTTATTAGCTCTCAGAATCTAGATCACAAATGTTAGTTTTATAGGGAGTTTGGCAAATCTTAATATGGTTTCTGCAATAGAAACACTGTAACCATAGATAAGTGAGTTTATGAGATTTTACCCAAAATATTATGAAATATTTAACAATACAAGAAATATTTTCATAATCTGAAAAGAATAACCTACTCTGATTTAAGCATAAATATAATCATTCAATTTGTGCATTGAAGTTTACTTGCATTCATTTAATGCATATTTGCTGAGCAGATAAAAGTGCCAGGTATTTTATTGTGCCCTGAGTAAAAAAGGTAAACGATAGTCTTCTGAACTCAGCATGGAAACAAAAGAAGCACAGCACTCTGGTTAAAATTCTTTGGCTGTCACTTCATCTAGCCTACAGTTACTGGCGCAAGAAAAACTTGTATTCAAATCCTGATTCAGTCATTTTCTAATTGTGTGGTTCTGGTTAAATTAGTTAAAACTTTCTTTCCCTCTTCTTTTAGAGAAGTTCCTTTTTCCTTTTAAGTAATATCATTTAATCATTATGATAATTAGGTGAAATAATATATGTAAACTATAGCATTCTTCTAATATTTATGTTTTTAATAATTTATACAAAATAAGAATCCAGAAGTAAAGTGGTCAACTCAAATATGGTGATTATTCTGATAATTTATATCACAATTACCATGGAATAAAGTATACACATATTCAGAACTAAAGTTAAAGTAGCAGCTTATTAAAATAGTAGTATATTTTAGATATGAAGTATTAGACAATGTTAAAAAGAAAGCACTGTTCTTATCCAAGGTAGCAAGAGGTAGTTCTGGCTAATGTTCATTAGTGATGATGGCTTTGGGTGTTTTCACATCGCACTCCTTTTTATAGGCACTTACCTTAAGTGATCCCATAACTGAAACAGAATATTACATACAAATTACAAAAGACATTTTTACAAAAAGTTCACAAACTATTTCCCTATTGTTTTGTTTTTAAAATGACATTTAAACTATTTTTTTAAGAAAAATCAAATGACTCCTCCATTTATGTGCCAGGCATTTGATTTCCCTTTAAAAAATATTTTATCCACATAAGGTGAAAACATCTGGGGTTGTTGCTGTTTCTTCACATGTGTTCACTTACACATAAGTGATTTATAGTTTAAGATTTAAAATATGTTGCATTTGATAGTATGAAACTATTATACTGAAAGTTGAAAATATCTATTTTTTCATACTTTTTTTCCAATAAAACTTTAATCTCTATGTATTTTAAATCATGTAAAGTTGATAAAATAAATATGCCTAAAAGCAGAGTGAGGGACAAAGAAAGAACAAGAGTAACAATCTCCTTTATGATGAAAGAATGCAGCAGAACAAAAACAGAGTTGGATCCTTGTTTGGACGGCTTTTCTTTCTTAGGGATGGAATGTGAAGGTACATTATAGGTAAATCACCCTTGTTAAAGAAAACACACATCATGCAGAGAGCTAAGATTTCCTAGGCAGTAGAAGCCATAGAATTAGGTCTTGAGAATCTTCATTTTAATTTTGTTGTTAAGTCATCAAAACCAAGAAATTTAGCAAGATATGGCAGAATTAGCTAATTCAAGCAACTATTGTACAAATCAATCTTCAATGCATCCTTGTTTCAGGTACTCTATTCCAAATTCCAAATTAACAGGAAAAAGGCTGAAGGATGTTGTAGCAGAAATTCTCTGCCATCATTCTATTGTAACTTGGGGACTGAGTCACATTAACACAGATGTGGCTGACAAAGGCACCTTGAGCATTTATCAAGGAAAAAAGGGGAATAATAAAACCCTAAGAAGCTACTCAAGATGGCAGTTACTTAGAAATGGCAATATTTAAGAACTAATCAATCTAACCACCTTCAGACCAAGAGCAGGATAAGAAAATACGGCATAAACAAAAAATAATTTCCTCTATGCATTTCATGTCCCATGTATTCCTACACTGAACATAGAAAGTATGCACATGAGGTTCTATACAAGCACTGAAATAAAGTCATAATTAAATATTTGATACATATATTGGTTATACTACTTTAAACAGAGGTGATACACTAGTCAATTCAATTAAGTAATTTCTTCCTTGTGTTAGGATACAGCAGTAAGTAGACTTGGCATAATAAAGTGGCACTATCATTCTCAATATGTGACATCCATGTCTGGAGCCAAATAAGCGTTTTTTTAAAAAAATTAAGTTTAATTAAATTTAAATATTCTAATTCCTTTTTAAGTAAAACACCCAAAACACTTTCATTCATTTCTGCTGATCAAAACTTAGTAAAATGTCCATATCCAAATTCATGGAAGCTGAAAAATGTAGCATTTAATTTGGTCAGTCGTGAGGCCAGTTACAATGTTACTCTAGAAAAATGGAAGACTGGATATTGATTGATGTTTAACAAGCAATCTGTCACAAAACTTTTAAGAAACTCATAAATGGGGCCAGGAAAATAAATTCAGAATGGCCAATATAACGGACACAACAACACCCAAAGTATGAAAATTTCTGATTCTCAAATAACCAAACTAGCATGAGATTTTCCAAAAACTGAACCCCAAAATACAGCGAAGATTTCAAGTGTTTATTGAGATCCAAATTCCTAGGGTGAACCTAAAAATGTCTCAAGTTTCTTCTGACTCAGAATAATGGTTGAAAATACATATATACGCTTTTGACCTGGCTCTAACGCTTATGGCAAAAGCAGATGAATATAAAAGATACTGATTTTTTAAAAATATTTCTATTTCTGAAATTTGGGTTTAAATGGTAATATTTCTTAAAGCTTATTATTGTGAAATGGAATTTATTTTTGTTTAAAAAATGTTTATAGTAGCTTAGGTTTTATTAAGAAAACCTTTTGATAATGATCCTTGATGTATATGTGTCCTCCCATCTAGTGGCTGCTGCCTGAATTACAGTGTCCCTTAGTAAAACACGCAAGTCAGGCCATATGCATGATTTATAGAATTATTTTGGATACTTCTGGAAATGCAGGTGTCATATGTATCTTTGATTAAATGGCAATATATAATTTTGTTCTGGCATCACTGATATATGTGCCAGTATATGTGCTTGTATGCATTAAAATAATCCATGTTAAAGACTATATAACTAGACATTTCAGTCATATATTAGACACTAAAAAGTTTGTACTCTATACCATGTTATTCTAAGATACTTTTACTGTTCCACTCAATTGTGGCTATTGGATACAATAATCAATAAAGATTTTCCCTCAAAGGAAAAGAAAATTCAATTAGATGGCCAAGACATCCAGTACACTTATTAATTTGATTATTTGTAACATTATAAGCAATGTATATTCATTATATTTTATAACAATACTCATATACTCATTTTATGGGTTAAAATCAGATATCATCATTATTAATTGTATTGCTCAAGCTGTTCCACCTTTGATTATTGGGAGCTCTTGTGGTTGGCTGCTATGCTCGTTCAATAGATGCCCATCTTATATTGAGCACTTCCATAGTTCTTGGCCAAGATACTATTATATTATATTTCTATTATATTTTTCTTGCCCCAACCCTGGAGTCAATTAGTTCTTAAAGAAGTTGTTGCTCCTTTTATTAAAGAATGATGCTTAAAAAATAAGATCTGGGCTCTAGGTAAAATTATTGTTACTGGGATGTCATCACTTCTGTGCCCTGTCAGCCAGGAAATGTATGCATGTATACTAATCGACGAATAAACACACATCTGTATCTCTCTTTTTCATCTACTTACCTACCTATCCATACACAAGTGAGAAATATATTTAGTAACTATGTTATAGCATTTATGTACAGATCTTATTATATGTAGGCTTTCAATCAAGATACTGTTTTTTAAAGGAAATCATTTATTTTCTTCCATACCAAATTCAATATCATTTAAAATGTTTAATTTAGTTTTACCTTTTAGTATACATAAACAGCTTTTGTTCCTTCAACATTCAGGTTGGCTGTATTTGCTTGTTTACTTGGGAAGGAGAGTTATGAGACACATTACTGTGCTTTTAAGAATTGGAGTTATACAGTCCTGGCTGGTGTGGCTCAGTGGATTGAGTACTAGCCTGTGAACCAAAAGGTCACCAGTTCAATTGCCAGACAGAGCATATGCCTGGATTGTGGACCAGGTCTCCTGTTGGGGGTGCTTGAGAGGTTATCACACATTGATGTTTCTCTCCCTCCCTTCCCCTCTCTCTAAAAATAAATAAAATGTTTGAAAAAATCAGAGCTATACAACATGATACAGAGAAATGTCATTCCCTCCTTATCACTGTTACCTTGATCCTATTCCCCCACCTTTTTATCCCTTTATCTTACAAATTCTAATATGGTGCACATACAAAAATTACAATTGTATCCTTTATCCTACTACCTAGATTGTTAAAAGATTATAGATAAGTGTGATACACTTAAATTATAGATTATATTCAAGAGTGAAAAGCAACTTATTCACCTACTTATATCATACTATGGTCATATATATATATATATATATATATATATATATATATATATATAACCTGTATACATACTTTACCTTTTTATTCACTACTGTATAATGTTAGCACTTTTTGCTCAACTTGTTCCATCATTGATTATTAAGAGGAGATCCTTGTGATTGGCTCCTGTGTTCTATTAACAAACGCCCATCTGTTGTTAAGCTCATTCTTACTCACTGGCCAAGAAGCTCCAAGTTCCTTTTATGTTTTTCTTGTTCCAACCTTGGTATCATCACTTAAAGGGTCTGTGGATCCTTTTATTAAAGAATGTTGTTTAAAGCCAAGACCTGGGTGCTTTTATTAAATATATCTATCTTTTTAAATACCCAAATGTTGTTCAAAATGAGGGGACATAAACAAGTGAATCTTGAGTTTTCTTCATTCTCACTCAGACTACTTTGAAAGCTAGGTGAAAGTTTACTTGAGGTGGAACAAAATCTGAGGAAATGTAAAGGCAGAGATAAAGAGAAAGGATAAATACACACATTTGCTTCATGTGGAAGTTTATTTGAGGTAGGACAAAATCTGAGGAAATGTGAAGGCAGAGATAAAAAGAAAGGACAAATACACACTTTTGCTTTATGTGGAAGTTTACTTGAGGGGGGACAAAATCCGAGGAAATGTAAAGGCAGAGATAATGAGAAAGGATAAGTACACACTTTTGCTTTATTTCTTTTTTTAATAATGGTTTTAGAGGTCTACAATAACTCCCATTCTGTGTACATGGTATGATAAAAATATATCAAAAGCTTTTTAAAAGTAGTTACAGTTAAATAATGCATCTCAACTTAAGTTAAATTTTACTGTACTTAAAAGGATTTCAACAATGTTACTTTTTGAAGGAACATCATTCATAGCTTTAGAAAGTTATTAAATATAGTGGAATGGTATTTTAAAAGTTAGTAAGATTAAAAATATACTAAAGTGTTCATTGTTTTTAAAAATTCATACTTTTAGCTTTTATTTATACAATAAAATGTTATATATATCTACACACATATACATATATAAAGTGAAAAAAAGAAATACCATATGTTTAATTCATCTCAATTCACTATAATTTGTATAATTTTCAAATGAGCAAGTTGATCAGATTAAGTTGATGATAAAATATATGAATTTGTTTTACTCAAATAATCTAAGGCTTGGTGAAGAGAAACCTGAAGCCTTAGTATAAGTATGCTCCAAATAATTCATAAGACATATTTATACTAGAAATTCATTGTTTATATGAAATTCCAAATTTAAGGAGGTGTTCTTTACTTTATGTGACAGCTCTATCCCAGTAGAATAGGACAGGATCAGACTTAATAAGTTATTAAGAAAATAAGGTGACATTTCATGCACATCTAAAAGCATGGAATAATATTCAAAGGCCCTACACAACTATGGGACTTAATCAACTTCTAATGAATATATGCATGGATATTCATTTATCTTTCAATGATGTCAACTTATAAATACATTAAGTTTCAACATGGCTTCCGACAAAGCCTACAATGACCCAAGAAGATGGGAAGCCTCTCTGAAGCGCCCCTGTTACTGCTCAGGTGCTTTGTAATCCTGGGGTTGTGTTCAGCAACAATTATGAGAGGCTGTTTTAGTTGCATACAGAATCATTAGCCTAATCTCAGTCATTTTCTCTTGTAAAGAAAGGGGGGTCAGTGTTTCATAGCAGGGAAGGTTTCAGGATCAGAAGGCCTTCCTTCATTGGCTATCCAAACAGAAATTTAGGAAAAGAATGAACAAAATCAGATGTGTGTGTTTGCAAAAGTTTTTCTTAGATTTTTCTTTTTTTCCTGTTTGGATTCTTTTTTCTTGGTGAAAAGTTTCAGTTTCCTAGCAGAGTCATATGCAGAGACGGACCAAAATAGAATTATCTACCATTTCAGAAAGAGAATAGCTACACCAATTGAACA
The DNA here is from genome assembly GCA_004026585.1 of Noctilio leporinus. Classification (NCBI taxonomy): domain Eukaryota; kingdom Metazoa; phylum Chordata; class Mammalia; order Chiroptera; family Noctilionidae; genus Noctilio; species Noctilio leporinus. The sequence continues at coordinate 24,214 of PVIW01010119.1, forward strand.
GAGAATAGAGATATTAGTAAAAGCTGTGGAATAGGATAATTTTCAAAGGGCAACAAAAGTTGCTATCTTTTATACACATCCTCCAGTTATATTTTGACTCTATAGCTAGCATTATACAAATGAAAAAATATTGTTAGGTGCATGCATTTATTTTCAATTTATGCATAAAAGTAAAAGTAAATTATTTAACCAAATTATGTTGGAAAATAGGGAGAAAAAGAAGACATAATTATGTTTTGTTTAATGTCTTCTTCAAGGAAAAGCATAGTAATTTGTCCCACTACTTATAATACATAGGGATAGTTCTAATAGGTTTCCTTCTAAATACTTATCTGTCAATCCCCAACTCATTACCGCTAGTTATTAATCTCTAATTTGGAAGGAAAAGCTTTAACTTATACTGTAAACTTGATATTAGACTATACATATATTTTTTAAATAAGCAGTCCGCACTGTATGTAATTGTGCAGTGCCATAAAAATAACTGAACTAGGTGAACTATACAAAGTAATCATACTAAACTGGAAAAAAAAAACTGTAATACACAATTCTATGACCTTCAAAATATTTGTCAAACATTCAAAGCTCTCTCACCCTTAAGTATAAATGTATAAAAAAAGAAAAAGGTTATAAAACTAGTATTTATTTTATACACTATAGCTTGAAACATTAGAAACATTAAGAATTAAAGTGGTTTATTTCTTTGTAACAAACATGTCAAGAGTAATTTTAATAATGTTTGTCTTCTATTACTACAGAATGAGCACGATAAATTGGCAACAATGTGCATCTCCTTATTTCATGTGCTTATTAATTTTGAAAAACTAGGTTTATGAGGTTATGATTTAACATCATTGTTTCAGATATAAAGTATTAAATTCCAAGAGCAACCATCATGTTGAAGGAATACAATGTTAAAGCAACCAAAATTTCTGGACTGCATGCAGGGCCAACTGCTAAGGAAATTGCGGACTTCAATAACATCCCTTTACGTACAGTTTACAACATATGTATGATGCTGATCCTGATGTCACCACACCAACAAGGAAAATGCATAAGGTACGAATGGATTGCACAAGTCTAGATATTGTACACAGAATCCAGGAGATCATCAATGAAGATCCAGGAAAGTCAATGCGCTCCATAGCAAGAGAACTACAGATGTCAGATGCAATGAGTCCCAAGATTATTGCTGAAGATATCAGATACAGAGCATATGTTCTTAGAAGAGGCCAGTTGATGGCACAGAAGACAAAGAAAAGGCATTTTGAAAAAGCAAGGGAACTTCAAACAACATTGAAAAATTCCAAAGAATAAAACTCTCTGATTTTCTTCTCCTAATGCTAAGAATTTTCAGTAGGACCAAATAGTCAACAGAAGAAACAACAGGTGGCTCTGTGAGCATCTTAATGAAGTCTCAATTGTCATGAAAATTAAATTTCCTGCTACACTGATGGTGTTAGGTGTTGTCAGCAATGAAAGAGATTTCATGACCCTCCCTTTTTTTCCACAAGGCTTGAAGGTGACTGCTGATGTTTACCTTAATGTTTTGAGAGAAGTAGTTGTAATCATGGATGAAACAAGTCACAAATGGACATCACTTTATCTTCCAACAAGATAGTGCACCAGCACATACACCAAAAAGGTGCAAGAATTTCTCAGCGTCAATGTTCCAGAATTCTGGTCAAAGGAAATCTGGCTGCCTAAATTCACCAGATGCAAATCCTTTAGACTACTATGTATGCAGCATTTGTGAGAGAGGAGAGAATAAACAACCTCATTCCAATAAAGAGGCTGTTAAAACTAAGATTGAAAACATGATGATGTCCATAGATAAAGAAAAGTTCATTAAAGCATGCTCAAGAGTCCCAAATCAAATTAAGTCTATTATTGCAGCAAATGGAGACTTTTTGGAACAATTTTTAATAATGACTATGTTTATGTATATACATATAAAAATAAATTTATTTCAAAATTTAATACTTTTGTGGTATGTTGTTTCTTTTACAAAAATTTTGCCACTTTATCACACTCACCCTGTATATGGAGTAAGTATTTTTCCTATACCCAGTGGCTGTGTCCAGGTTATCATCATTGCACAAGAAACAATTTGAGGTCAAGACAGAGATTCAGCAAAGCATTACTGATTTATTAAAGTAAAAGTACACATTTAAGAAGGATGAATGTGAGGGGGAACTTAGCAGGTCCTTCTGAGGGGGTCTGGATGGAGGTTCTTACTGGCTATGCACAAGGGGGTGAAACGGTGCTGGTCTCTGACACTTGGGTGTGGGTGGTTGGTGCAGCTCATCTCAGTCTTCCCTCTCTGGATACTGGCTCTTTCTTTGTTTTTCTCAGAACATGACTTCAAAGACATGACATAGGTCAACATCACTGCCAACTCTGGCTGAGACCTGTTTTTGCTTATCTCAACAGTTTCTTACACCAAGAAATCGAGAGGAGACAACAGGGGACAGGTGTCTAGCCACAATTTCCCTCTGCAATGTTCTACCCTAGAAAGGGAGGGAGGAAATAGAGCCCTGGCCTCTGTTCTCTGTTCTCTGTGCTAGCTCTCCTACCTCAATACTCTCTTTCAAGGTGTGATCTGCTTCCAACATTTTATCTTTTCCATTTTAAAAGTCATAAAATATCTCCAGAGTTTCTTTAATGGGGAGCTATTACCAGCATCACTGCCTCTGAGATATTGTCATCCATTCTATCATAACCACTTTTCCCATTGGCATGCATAAATTCCCCTTTATTAAGTTCCTTTAGAGTCTCTCAAGCTACTCTAGAATTCTATTTACCTGATTTCAATTTTTTCCCAGCATTATCACTTTTTGTTTCCTTGATGCATTTTCATCTTTGTTAGCTAATTCCTTGTTTTGATTAGCCATCTTTATCAAATGTCACATGAGTTTATCAGGGGAAATGAAGAAGCAATGTTACTATAGCTTTGCTTTATGTGTGTGAGCTGAGTAACAAACACACTGACAACTTGAAAGAAGTGACTTGACTGGTTAGATCATGATGTGCATCTATTATTTACAAAAATTTCTGGGCATATTAGGTGGCAGCCAAGTTTATACTTTACGTGGTTACTTAGTTGATATACTGTAGTAACTGAAATGTGGACCATGTTTTTAGGGGACTGAGGTTAGTTAACTAAATCATAGTGAATGAAATTTGCTCATGTTTGAACTGCAGAGCTAGGAGTGTTTATACTTATTGCAACCAGAAGTAGGCTAGGCATTAAATTTAGTTGGCAGAAAGCTTCCCTCATTGACTGACCAGGTGGCACAGCAGGGTTAACAACAAAAGGCTAACTTACTAATAAATGAACATACAAAATTGGAACAGATTCAGAGACACAGACAACAGATTGGTGGTTGCTAGAGGAGATAGGCGTAAGGGAACTGAATGAAAATGGTGAAGGGATTGGGAAGTACAAATTGGTAATTACAAAATAGTCATATAGAGAATATAGCATAGGGACTATAGTAAGTAATATTATCATAATGACATATGGTGCCAGGTGGGTGCTAGAAATATCAGGGGGGACAGTTTGTAAAGTATCATGGTAGAACCAGTGTTGTATACCTGAAATTAATGCAAAATAATATTGAAGGTAAACTGTAATTGAAAAATAAAATGTAAAGTTCTTTTAAAAAAAAAACTAACTTACAGAGGACTTAGCTTTTGCCATAATCCTCCAAACACATACCAAGACCCAAAAAATATAGAATACAAGTAAAACTAGCAATGTATGTTCATCATGTAAATACAGCTTCAAGATCAGTGCCCTAATTTCCACCACCATAGACACCCTTAATCCTATTTTATACAGAAATTCAGGAGCACCCACTACTTCTTACCTCCTTATCAGGTGCTGCCAACAGTGAGAGAGCCCAGTACAAAACAAATAACTTAATACAGACTAGCATTCAGTTGAAACTGTGAGTTCATTAATCTCCCAATAAATATTAGCCAAACAGTGCTTCTGCCTTATCTCTACAAAACTGTTGTTAGTATTGATAATTACTGAACTTGACACAGTATCTAATCCCATCATACCATATTGCACTGTTGGTCCCTAGCACTCTCACCTATTTCTTTTAACTCAAAATCCTGTCTTACCTGTCTAATCACATTATGTTCTGACACATGGGTTCTTCCTTCTAAATACTAAGAAAATCCCTAAATTGTATGTAAATATTAGGCCCACCTTATATACAACTATAGTTATGTACATTTCTTCTATCCATTTTCCTTCCATGGAAAAAAAGAAAAAATAACTTAAGAAAATAAAAAATGAATTTAAATTTTGTAAATATTTATATCTAACATTATATATATATATATATATATATATATATATAAAGCATGTATAATATTATGTATATGCTGAGAATTTACAAAGGCTGAATATTTTTAGCAAAAATATTTTAATAAATGAGGAATAAAATACATTGTTCACTCAAACTATGGACCCTTCATATTTTTTATCTATAGAAACAAGAAAAGTTTTGTCTTGAGGCAGATATTAAAACTTTGTGTGTATGATCTACAGAAAAAGGAAGTTTGAAAAAATTCCTTATTTTCAGTAGTCAGGGGCTAATGTTAAATTCTTGTAACTGACATTACCAGTTTAAAAATTGTTGAAAATGTCAGCAACTGTATCTACAAAGGATGTCTCTGTGGATGGGATTAAGCAAGCAACACACCCTGAAGTCAACTGTTAACATCAAATATCATTCTATACTCCAGCAAAATATCAGGGTTAGAATCAAGGAGAAACCACGCTAATTGATATTTAGTCACACAAAGCTCAGCCACAAGAAGTAATTAGACCTCTGTGAATACCCAGAAGACCTTATCCTTTGCCTGTGCAGCAATCTTCAACTACAAGCCCCTAAGGGACATTGCCTCAGTATGTATGGGTGAGGAGTGAGGAGTATCCACATGAAAGTGTTAAAGATTGGCAAAGACAGGCATTCAAATATGGAGTGAGAAAGAATCAACTACGACAGACAAAAGAGGCATGAATCAACAAGTGCATATTTTTCAACTAAGCCTACACTGAGAAATTATATCTCAGTAACACAGTCAGCTGGGCACAAGCAAATTTAGAACCATGTGACTCCACTTCAGTGAAGAATTCTCAGTTAATATGCTGAGCCATATAATCATGGGATAAATAGGCAAAACTTCTTGACCAAAGCTTGAATATTAGCCCTGGCTGGTGGCATAGTGGATAAGGCACCAGCCTGTGAACCCAAAGGTTGCTGATTCGATTTCCAGCCAGGACACATAACCAGATTGCAAGCCATGTCTCCAGTCAGGTCTGTAGTTGGAGGCAAGTGAAAGGCAGCCATACATTGATGTTTCTCTCCTTCTCTGCCTCTCTCCCTTTCCCTCTCTTTAAAGAATAATGAATAAAATCTTTAAAAACAAGTTTGAATATTAAGCAACAAGACTGAGCTAATGTTAGGAGTCCCAGAGCATATATTTTTCTGTCAGGTCTCTTCTAGAGACCTACGACTCATACTCTCTACCTTTATGTTTCTCTTACATATATATCTTATAAATAAAGTATGTTATGATTACCAAGTACTTTGGAAACACTCTGACCTTGAGCAGTGCAATACTGATTTTCAAAGGCAATTACCTCAGAGGCTCTGAGGTGGACAGTGAATCTGAAAGTCATTGGTTCCTAACATTCCTGAGTGTCAGGCATTTAATAAGGTCAAAATAATTTATTTGGCCATAGTGAAGTTTTCATTTTACTTAGATTATAAGGATCTCGCTCTATCCTTTCTTCATTCCTCTTCATTCACGACAGTTATTAATGACCTACAATGTGGCAAGAGCTTTTATGTTCTATTTATTATGAATAAAAATATAAACATAACAGATTTATTATCATTAAGAAATTATATTCCCCCAAATCTTGCAAGATAAAGGGAGATGGAAGCAGGAAATTCCAAGATCAGCTTTGAGTATATTAAAATATAGACTTAAGGGCTCAGAGTTGACTTGGGAAGTATGCACGCACAGTACTTCCTGGCATAAAGCCAGCAAGGACTCTGGTGCTGGGCCTTTGTGCAAGGACTTGAAGAAGTAAAATGGTGGACCTCGTGAAAGGAGAGGTCAGCTGGTGGCTTCAACCCCCAAGGTGGAGAAGCTTCTAACTTGCTGCCCTCCTGTCAATCAACACAGAACATCAGCCTCAATCCCCTTCCCACCTTCACAGTCAATGTCAAAATATGTTTTTATGCCATCAACCTCCTACAAGCCATCTGCAGGCAATTCTGACTCAGAACCACAGGTAAAGAGGAGTGGGTTCCATTTGAAGCTACCAATGCTGATCCATGGCTGGTGCAGGTCTGCCCAGCCAGGGGCTCTAGGGACAGCAGCTGAGAGTGGGAGAGTGCTTGGCCTCATAGATAAAGGCACTCTTACAAGCCATCCTGAGCAGAGGCAACAGCTGGCTCAGTGTCCCCACAGGCTGCACAGGAACAGTGACATGGACATTACCCAACAACCCCACACAGAGAAGCCCACCTGACTAGGTGCCGGCACCTGAGGAGGAAGAGTCCCAGAGAATTGAGTCTAGCAATACTTCTGAGGAGGGCAGCTGTGAGCCAAAGAGCATTTGTGTTTGGGCAGAACTTGTAGGACAGAGTTGATAAATGAGAATACTAAAGCTGCTGACATGGACAATGTTGGATACCCTAATTCACTAACACCAATGTGACCAACTATTTTTCCCTTCAGTATAACAGAGAGCACCACCAATATTGCCGTGCTGGTGCTGCCAGCAACAAATTTGCATTTGGACAGACATAAGCAAGCACATATTGAGCCTACTTGAGTGAAATGAAGTCCATGCAGAGGCCAGTAAGAAACTGGGCTGTTGAGTCTGGGTCTGAGTCCCAGACCCAGGAAGCCATCCTTGAGAAAGAGTCAATGGCCAAATGGGCAACTGCCTACCAAGGCAACAGCATGGAAGTGTTTGTTCAAAGAAGTGGAAATCATCACCAGAGAGGAGACAGAGAACACCGTGTTGCAGATCCAGTGTAAGTTGTTTGTCTTGAACAAAACCTCACAGTCATGAGTGGAGAGAGAGGCAGGGGACTATTCAAACTGAACAACACTACATCAACTGACCTGGATGTTACAATCCCAACTAGTGATGCGAAACCAGGATAGCTTGAGGCTGATCCTCAGCACCAAGCTCTGGGCCCAGATGCAGACTGACAAGGCCAGTGAAAAGAGCATTCTCACCATGGCCATGGATGCTGAGGACCAGGGCATGAAAGTCTTCCTGATCTTGGCCAGTTCCAAGGACATAGGCCAGCTCCATGTGGCCTGCAGCACTGCATCCTGGCCCTACAGAGCCACATGAAGCAGGGGCAGGAGTTAAGAATACCTGCCCCCAATTTGGGTGCAGTGCCATTCAATAAGGATGACACTGACAATGAAGATGTCTTGGCTACATTGGGACCATAGGAGGCTATACTGACAATGACAGGGACACACAGATGGCCTGCCAAGATAGGGCTAGGAGCTGGCAGCTCAGAAACCTGCTGCTCTGTCCATCTGTCCACCCACGCACCCATCCCTCCCAGTCAGCATCTAGGCTTGGGGCAGGGAAACCACACTCCCCACTGGGTTAATTACAGTTCATATCTGCACATGCCTTCAGAAGCAGTCTCAGTAACTGTGTGAATATGGCTTGGGACAGGAAACCTCATCATGCTGATAAGAAAAACAAAAAGAACATTTCTCCCCTCCATCTTTTGACTTGAAATGGCACATTCAGACTTGTTAGGGCTTCTCACTAGAACTGGGACTGGGACACCTGGTTTCTTCACCCCTTTCACGCAGTTGTCATGCCACCTGCCCAGGCTACTAGGTCTGTCCCCACAGTGTAAATGCTGGCCCTGCTCAATATTCTGTTTGTCTTTATCTCCCATTTGTTTCCTTTCCTGTCTTCTGATTTGGGAGTATATATATTTTAGATTTTTTCCTCTAAGGCATTGTTTTTGGTTTCTTAGATCAAGAATCTCAGGTGTGTTGAACAGGTAAAGCATCCCTACTTTCCCTTGGTCACAGCTTGTGTGCTGGAGCCTTACTGGGGAGCTAAGGATGACAGGCCCTGGAAAGGGCAAGCTTCCACTTGTTTACCACCAGAGATTACTCCAGGCTATCATGGGGTGTTGAGGGGTAGGCCTCACTCCAGGAGAGATCTTTTCTAAAAAAGGGCCACTGGATCAAGAAAGGTTGGCATCCCTTCTCCTTCTCCTCCTGCTTGTCCCTATCATGAGGGTCACCCATCATCAGTCACTGGCAAAATTATCTGGAGTAGATACTGATCTTCACAACAGCAGTATATGGTGACAATATTATGTACTATCAGGGATGGCATCCATCATTGAATTTATTTATATTTTTATGTATATATTTAATTATATTTATATGTACCATATATCCTGCAGTCAACTGTGTAGTGAATGTATTTTTCTAATGTTATATAGAGGGCAAAATTTTTTTCAGTTTTATTCTTTACTATATTCCTAATTCTGGAACAATGCTTGCAACATAATAGATGCACAATAAGTATTTCTTGACTATCATGTCATATGACAGTCAGAGTAGGATTTTATTATCAGATTTTTCATACTCTCTACCTGACAATATATTCAGAGAAATGCATTAATGAAAGGTAAAATCAGAATTAATGTCTGTAATTTGATGCGACTTAATTTGTTAGCCTATGGGTAATTATATCTCTAGCAACATGAAAGGAAACACACCATTTTGTGGAAAGCAATAAAATTTTGCCATGTCAATATAGCTTGATAATGAGGGATACCCATTACAAAGTACTTTTTGTAAGGCAGGACATATGCATAATAATGAAATGCACTTAATAACACTAAAACACAAAGACAAAAGTTATTCAAGCATCTGTCAATCTTTTGATTAAATCAAAGATAATGTCAATATACTCATGCCTTTTACACAGTAATTATATTAATACTTTTATGGAGACAAAGCAAGTTTTGTTAATATGTGAACCTTTCATTTAAATGAGTTTTGCAGTTATCTTCTATTGTAAGTTGATGGTGTTTTTAAAAATAATAATACAAAGTTTTAAAAATGTTTGTATTTTTTTGAATGTTTGTATTTTTTAGTTTTTAGTCAAAACTAAACAATCTAACATGGAATACTTGGACATGGTTAAAATTCTAAAGGTGATTAAAAAAAGACTAAAACTTTGAAAATACCAATTAAAGTCCAAGGATATATTTGGACTTATTTGTCATGAAGCATAATGGGGGTATCCAGACCAGTGGTTGGCTTAAAGTTAGGATCAAGATCTTCTTTATAATGATTTATTATAAAGACCACAAAGAGATTGTTCTAGAAGGAATTTCTAGTTGCCCTTTCTCAATCTCTGCAGCTCATAGTGCCTGCCTAAATAAGCAAACTTGTTATCTTCACCTTTCTTAAGATTTTTTCATCTTGCTTGCCTTGCCTATTCAGTCTGACCTACAACTCTGGCCATTTGATTGTCAACTAGTTTCCATTCTTCTTCAGTTTTGACCCTGGTACCAATATACTCTAAATCATTTCTGAACTCTAGCCTTACCATAATTTTTCTACAACTTTGTGCTATTTTGGAATAATTTTCCCCAAAGCTACTTTAGGTCCTGTGTTCTCAAATACTTTATTCTCCCCAGTTGAAGTTTTTGACCCTGTATCTATGAAGTTGTAACTCAGAGTGAATAATTACAACTCTCCTGTTACACAATTATACTTAGAAATGTCCCTGGCTGGTGGCACAATGGATAGGTGCCAACCTGTGAACCCAAAAGTCACTCGTTCAATTCCCAGTCAGGGCACATACCCAGGGTGCAAGCCAGGTCTCCAGTCAGGTCTGTAGCTGGAGGCAAGTGAAAGGCAACCATACATTGTTGTTTCTCTCCCTTTTTTCCTCCCTCCCTGCCCTTCTCTCTACAAATAATGAATAAAATCTTAAAAAAAAAGAAAAAGAAATGGATTTACCCTGAAAGTAATGGAGTATAAGTATCATATCAAGCATAACTATCACTGGGAAAGGCACATTTCATAAGCCATGTACCTAATTATTTTTCATAATTTTGTGTTCTTTTTCCATAAAAGAGCTGGCAAAATCATATAAGCTTTATGAAATGTGGGTTGCTGTCAGCTTCAACTATAACAATAAGATAATTCAGAAATATTAAAAAAATAAACATTTGTAAAGACATGATAGGTATAATTATGAGAAGGTGACCCCCCCAAAATACAGAATTATCTTCTGGAGAGCAGGACCCTTGTAGTACAGGATTCTCTGCTAGGTGAGTGTTCTAGGAACCCATAGGTATCAGTATCAGTGTGCCAGCTGGCATTGTGCAAGGTTGTGTTACTTCAGTGAATTGTTTTTGAAGATTCAATGCCTTTGCCCATTTCATGATGGGTGATTTATGAGCACACCTGCCCACACCACACTGAGTGTTCAGCAGCTTTTGACCAAAAACAATGTGAACCCTGTGCCCTGCTCTGTATTCACTGAATCTTGCCCCGAGCCACTTTTGTTTGTTTGTTTGTTTCCTGTTATGAAAAAAAGTCCTCAAAAGAAAACATTTTACCCATGGGGAAGAGGTGAAACAAAAAACTGGCAAAGGCATTTTGAGCAGTGGGAAAAACCCTCTCAATAGATGTATTACATCAGATGGAGAGTACTTTAAAGGTGACTGAGATTTAAACATGTCAGAATAAATACACAATTTTTTTTATTATTCTGGGGTTTTCTGGTGGGAGGTCTATCCTCATATGAGATCAGTCCCAAAAGTATTGATCACACAAACTTTTGATTAGATTGACATTGGTACAATACTTTTGGGATAGACCTCATTTATCTTGAACACTGAGGGTGAAACTACCTACTTTCTCACAGTTTATTTTCTAAAATAACATGATTTTATCATTTCATTACCTTCATTAGCATAAGTTTATTATTCCAGAAGACTTTTCCCAGGGATATAAATGTATTGTTTATTAGAGGAACTTTATGAAAGACCCTTCAACTTTTCAATATACTAAAGCATTAACAGTTTATATCCTAAAACCTTTTGAACTCTAAGCCCCCAAATTCTTGTTTTTCTATTTCTACCAATCTTAGAATGCTAAATCCTGATTCTTACCCAATCCAATCAATCCCTCTCAATCACCATATCAGAACATCCACATTAAATCAACTGCAAATAGTCAATAAAATTTAACCTTGTTTATCCCCAACTAAATGAAACATTTGCAAAGTTTCTGTTGAGATGGTCTTTTCCTTTACCACAGTAAGTAATAACTCAAAGCTGTTTTAGGAATAGATTATATTGTTGATATTTGAGGAGCCAGCACACAACAGCTTACAAGTCCTTTTATGTATTTATAGAATTGAAAAGAATTATTTTAACTGTAAGCATTTCCAAATTATGACCACACAGAATATTTAACAGGATATAATTTGCCATAATTTGCTAATAGAGTAACAGATGGGTCCAACTTGGTGATATCCCTAGTTGCCTTCATTAATTTTTCAATAGCCTTTGGAAGTTGGGCAAAAATCAGAATTTTAACATTTGAACACTGAATCTAAATTTTCTACAATTTTTCAGTTTCTTCTGAAAAAGTAAATATTTATGAGAAAATGTATAAAACATGTAAAATTCAAAGCTTTAAAATGTAACAATTGGGCCCTGGCTGGTGTGGCTCAGATGGTTTTAGCGTTTTTTTTGTACCCAGTCAAGGCACATGCCTAGGTCGCATGTTCAATCCACAACCCTGATCCCCAGTCTAGGCACATACGCTATAATCTCCACAAATGTGATGCTTCTCACTCACATGGATGTTTCTCTCTTTCCCTAAAGGCAATGAAAAAAACATGTCCCTGGGTGAAGATTAAAAATAACTTTAAAAGTAACATTTGGTTTTTTTAAAGAAAACAAATGGAGCAGAGTGAATTTTTAGTTGATTAAATATGATTATATGCAGGAATTCCCTTCTTTCATTAGATTTCAAGAGTCTCAAATCACCAAATTTTAACTTGAGAGATGGAGAAATGTAAAGGCAAGTAAAGAATGGTATGGTGTCCATTTTCAATTTATTCAATCTAGTTCCTAAATATTTGTGTTCCCTGTTCTGAGTTTCTTTTTCAATTTCAATACTAGAGCAAAAGCAGGAGAGCAATGGTTCAAGTCTGAATAAAAGTAAGAGGAGATAGCATGGCAACAAATTTTTTTTTAATTAACTATTGAAAATATTCCCTCATCTTCATTGCCACAGAGACAAAGCAGAAACTTTTCATTGTTTTCACTTCTGCAACCACACTCTCCTGCTTCTTTTTCTTTCTGCTCCTATTGACTCTGATATTGATTTAAACCAATTTCATTTTTGTAATAACATATATAATGACATGAGGAAGTAAGAAAGAAGATGAATAAAAATATAAATAAGGACACTGCATTTCTCTGTGATGCCTATGACAGTAATAAGCTTGGTAATAGCTCATATTTGTGGTAGCTGCTTTCAAGACTGAGCATAATATATGGCTAAAGACATATGAATAAAACAAACATAAACAGTTAGGATTAGAGACTAGAAAGATGGTGACAGAGTACAAAACAGTGCTGATGGCATTCTCGAGTGCCAGAGCAGCTGGGGGATAGGGTAGGGAGCATGAGACATCAGCAGATCCCATTGAATTGGAGCAGTAAGCATCTGAACTCAGGGGTGCACAGCCCAGAGGCTGCAGAGACCTACAGCCACAGGTGACACAGTTCTGAACTGGCCAGTGGGCTGAGGTTGGCTCCGGGCAGTGGCCCTCTGCCCGAGGAGGGTCTCTGACTGAAGACAGCTTCAGGCTCCCAAGTGACTAGAAATCTGAGCAGTGAAGTGTGGACAGTGAACGCAAACTCAGGGAGATTGAGGAATTGAACTCCTGCAGGGGAGGGACTGTGAAAGCCAGGCTCCAGAGGTTGAGATAGAGGAAGCGCTTCCTGGGGCCAGAGATGGAGGAGGAGATCCCCGCAGGGAGCAGGAGCAGTGAAGCGGGTAAGTGCACCAGCCGGGGTGATGAGAGAGCAGAAAATTGTGCCACTGTGTCACTGGGAGAGAGGGCGGCTCAGAGCCCCGGTGAGAAGGGAGGCCCAACCCCACACACCCACACTAGAGCACAGGCTCCCATGGAAATTGCATGCCAGGAACTTGCTGCTGGTGCAACAGGTGCAACCATTGCAGGTGACCAAGGACTCCTCAAGGAGCTGGAGGGGGAGGCGTAGGGTTCCCCAGTGCATTGAGCTGTGGGCCCCCTGGGGAGCCAGGTACACATCTCAGAGGCTGTGGTGAAAACTTCCTCAAAAAGCTAAACTGCCTAGAGGGCAACAAAGGGGTCCCCCAGGGAGTCAGGTGCTGTTTGCAGACAGGGGCTACCTCCTGCATGAGCTGTGGGGGGAGGGCCAGCCATCAAAGGAGCCAGCAAGGTTGCAGGCCACCCTGCTGGAGCTAGATACCCATCACAATCAGAAACCTCCTCTAGGAGCTGGAGGGGGAGGAGCAGCCATCAACACCACAGAAGCACCCTGCAGGTCTTCTCACAGAACCAATAAGAGAAGGAAGGGTCCTAAAACCAGCAGCCTAGAAACCCAGCTAGGCTATTAGAGGCTCAGCCTACTTGGAGGCTGGCACTTGGAATCAGCCCTGACTGTGACAGCCATAGGCCCTGCCACTCCAAGACCACACAACTTGACTGTAGACTGCAGAGACTTGATCAAGAAACAGAGGCAGACTCAGGAAATGGATCGCTGCTAAGCTCAAGCACCTGAGTTACACCAAGAGCTCCATGAACTATTAATCCCTAATGAGCAGCTCAAAAACAGTATATGAGATGGGATAGAAGGAATTTCTCTCAATCAGCCAACTGGAGGGAAAGAAGCAACACATACAACCAATCCAAAATAAAACAAGAGAGCCCAAGTTAATGCCATAAAGGCCACCCCAAGAGCAACAAGAGGAGGAAATCTAGGAAACTGAAAAACTGAACTCCACAAAGCTCCTAACACAGAAGGGTGCTCCACAAAGGCAGGTAATCAAAGCAGATTAATCCTAGATAAAAACAAGCAATAACAGACACCCAAAATGGGGAAAAGAAGAATCAGTCCATCACCAAAAGGAAAGGAGGAATCCCCAGAAAGATCACTAAATGAAACAGAGGCAAACAAACTATCAGATATGGAATTCAAAAGAATGATGATAAAGGAGCTAAATGAGCTCAGCCAGCTCAAAGAAAACTATAAACAACTCCAGGGGAACTACAAAGAACTCCAGGGAAGTTACAAGGAACTTACTGAGAGCTACACCAGCATTAAAAAGGACATAGAAACTAGCAGTAAGAGCCAGGAGGAAATAAAGAATACAATTTCTGAACTGAAGAATATAGTAGAAGGAATCAACAGTAGGCTAGTGAGTTGAAGGACAACATAGAAAAATATTCCAAGATAGTGCAACAGAATGAAAAAATACTGAACAAGAATGAAGAGGTTTTGAGAGCTGCAGGACAACATGAAATGGAGTAATATCCATATCATAAGGATACTAGAAGGAGAAGAAAAACAAGGAATAGAAAACCTGTTCAAAACAGTAATGATAAAAAATTTCCCTAACATGATGTGTGAAAACATTACTCAAGTTCAGGCAACACAGAGGGTCCCAATGAAGATAAACCCAAACAGACCCACTCCAAGACACATTATCATTACAATGGCAAACTTTAGAGACAAAGAGAGAATTCTAAAGGCATCAAGAGAGAAACAGCAAATAATATATAAGGGGGCTCCAATAAAGCTATCAAATGAGTATTCAACAGAAACAATACAAGCCAGAAGGGAATGGCAAAAAATATTCCAAGTAATGGTAAACAAAGGCCTGTAACCAAGAATAATCCACCCAGCAAGGCTCTCATTCAAAATGGAAGGAGAAATAAGGAGTTTCCCAGACAAAAGAAGACTAAAAGAATACATCTCTACAAAATTAGCATTGCAAGATATGCTAAAGGGTCAACTTTAAAAAAAAATGAAGAAACAGAGAGATAAAAAGAGGAACACAGGTACAAAGGGGGATAATGACAATAAATAAGTATCAATCAATAATAACCTTAAATGTAAATGAACTAATTATGCCAATCAAAGGACATAGGGTAGCTGAATGGATAAGAAAACATGACCCACATAGATGCTGTCTTCAAGAGACCCACCCCACCTCAAAACATAAGATCAACACAGATTGAGAGTGAAGGGATGGAAAATATATATCAAGCAAATGGACATGAAAAAAAGGCTGGAGTAGCAATACTTATTTCAGACAAAATAGATTTTACAGTGAAGGCCATAAAAAGAGATAAAGAAGGACATTTCATAATACTTAAGGGAACAACACATTAAGAAGAAATAACTGTGGTAAACATATATGCACCCAATGTAGAAGATCCCAAATATATAAGGAAAATCTTGGAGGACTTCAAGAAGGAGATAAGAAGCAACACATGAATAGTAGGGGATTTTAACAACAATATCAGCAATAGACAGATCTTCCAAACAAAAAATCACCTAGGATTTTGTGGCATTGAACAACCCTCTAGAGGATATGGACCTAACTGATACATACAGAACCTTTAACCCCAAAGAAGCAAAATACACATTCTTTTCAAATGCAAATGGATCATTCTCTAAGATAGACCACCTGGTAGGTCACAAGACAAGCTTCCACAATTGAAAATCATACTAAGCATCTTCTCAGATCACAATGGCTTAAAACTAGAAACCAATCTCAAGGGAAAAAAACAGAAACACTCTAACTCATGGAGACTGAATAACTTGCTTTTAAGTAATGCATGAGTTAACGATGAGATCAAAGATGATATCTAAAAGTTTCTGGAAACAAATGACAATGAATACACAACAGCCCAAAACCTATAAGACACAGCAAAGGCAGTCTTCAGAGGGAAATTCATAGCAATACAGGCCTACCTAAAAAGGCCACAAGAAGCTTATACAAACAACCTAACCATAAAGTTGCAAGAACTAGAGGAACAAAAACAAAACCCAGAGCAAATAGAAGGAAGGAAATCATCAACATCAGAGCAGACGTAAAAAACTAAGAGGCTCAAACTACAAGTTGAAGAATCAATAAGTCCAGGAGATGGTTCTTTAAAAAAATAAACAGAATTGACAAGCCTTTATCCAGATCCATCAAGAAAAAGAGAGAGAGGACCCAAATAAACAGAATCAGAAATGACAGAGGAGAAATCACAACTGATATTTCAGAAATACAAAAGATTGTAAGAAGTTACTCCAGACATTTATATGACAAAAAATATGACAACCTGTGTGAAATGGAAAAGTATCTGGAAATATACAATCTACCAAAACTGAATCTAGAAGAAGCAGAAATCCTGAATAGACCAATAACAACTAGTGAAATTGAAGAAGTAATCAAAAATCTCTCAAAGCACAAGAGCCCCAGACCAGGTGGATACACAGATGAATTCTACTAAACATTTAGAGAATTAATTCCTATCCTTCTCAACTTACTCCAAAACATCCAAGAAGAGGGAAGACTCCGAAACTCTTTTTATGAGGCCAATATTATTCTAATCCCAAAATCAGGTCAAAGCACAACTAAGAAAAAAAAAACTATAGGCCAATATCTCAGATGAACATAGGTACAAAATATTGGCCAACTGGATCTAGCAGTACATTAAAAAGATCGTACACCATGATCCAGTGGGTTTCATCCCAGGGATGCAAGGATGGTACAGCACTCACAAGTCAATACACCACATCAATAAAATGAAAGATGAAAACCATATGATCATATCAATAGATGCTGAAAAAGCATTTGATAAAGTACAGTAACCATTTATGATAAGAACACTCAGCAAAATAGGAATAGAGGAAGCATACCTCAACATCATAAAGGCTACATATTAGAAACCAGAAGCCAAATCATATTCAATGGGCAAAAACTAAAGGCTTTCCCCCTAAGTTCAGGAACAAGACAAGGCTGTCCACTTTCTCCACTTCTGTTCAACATCATTTCAGAAGTTCTAGCCATAGCTATCAGAGAAGAAAAAGGAACAAAGGGATCCAAATTGGAAAGGAGAAAGTTAAACTGTCATTATTTGCAGATGATATGATACTGCACATACAAAACCTGATAGGCTCCATAAAAACTTACTCAACCTAATAAGCAAATTTAGCAAAATAGCTGGATATAAAGTCAATATCCAGAAATCAAAAGCATTTTTGTATACCAATAATGAATCATCAGACATACAAGCTAGAAAACAAATCCCATTTACCATAGCAACCAGAAAAATAAAGTACTTAGGAATCAACTTAACCAAGGAGGTAAAAGATTTGTACTCCGAAAACTACAGAACATTGAAGAAAGAAATTAAGAAAGATACAAATACATGGAAGCACATACCATGTTCATAGATGGGAAGAATTAACATCATTAACATGTCCATACTACCCAAAGCAATCTATAGATTCAATTAAAATACCAATGACATACTTCATTCATCGAGATAGAAAAAATACTTCAAAAATGTATATGGAGCCAAAAATGCCCACGAAAAGCCACAGCAATCTTGAGAAAAAAGAATAAGGTAGGAGGAATCACAATACCGGACATCAAACTATACTACAAGGCTACTGTAATCAAAATAGTCTGATAACTGGCATAAGAATAGATATATAGAACAATGGAACAGAATAGATACCCCAGAAATAAACCCAGGACTCTATGGTCAGTTAGTATTCAACAAAGGGGGAAGGAACATCAAATGGAGTAAAAACAGTCTCTTCAACAAGTGTTGTTGGGAGAACTGGACAGCAACATGCAAAAAGATAAAAGTAGACCACCAACTTACATCATACACCAGAATAAACTCAAGATGGATAAAGGACTTAAACCTTAAACATAAGCAGTGCCACTGTAAAGGTCCTGGGGAAAAATATAGGCAGTAAAATTTTAGATATCCTACACAGAAATATGTTTACTCATACTTCACCAAGGACAAAGGAAATCAAAGAACAAATCAACAAATGGGACTATATCAAATTGACATAGTTTTCTTCAGCTGAAGAAAACACCAGCAAAATTAAAAGGGAGCCAACTGTATGGAAAAACATATTTGCCAGTAATACCTCAGACAAGGGTTTAATCTTCAAAATATATAAAGAACTAATGTGACTCAAAACCAGGGAGACAGACAACCCAATTAAAAAATGTGCAAAGGGCCTGAACAAACAACTCTCTGAGGAAGACAAGCAAAGGGCCCAAAGGCATATGAAAGAATGCTCAACATCACTAGCCATCAGAGAGATGCAAATTAAAACCACAATAAGATACCACCTCATACCTGTCACAATGGCAATCAACAAACAACAAGTGTTAATGAGGATGTGGGGAAAAGGGAACCCTGGTGCACTGCTGGTGGGAATGCAGGCTGATGCAGCCATTATGGAAAACCGTATGGAGTTTCCTTAAAAAACTAAAAGTGGAACTGCCTTTTGATCCAGCAATTCCACTACTAGGACTATACCCGAAGAACCCTGAAACACCAATTCATAAGAACCTATGTACCCCTATGTCCATAGCAGCACTATTTACAATAGCCAAGTGCTGCAAATAGCCTAAGTGCCCATCAGTGGATGATTGGGTCAAAAAACTTTGGTACATTTACACAATGGAATACTACACAGCAGAAAGAAAGGAGGAACTCCTACCCTTTGCAACAACATGGCTGGAACTGGAAAGTATTATGCTTAGTGAAATAAGCCAGTCAGTGAAAGACAAATACCATATGATCTCATCCATTTCAGGACAATAATGAACAATACAAACAACAAGCAAAACAGAACCAGATACATGAATACAGTGAATAGACCTTCAGTGGGCAGGGAGAAGGGGTCAGAGGGATATGGGTGGAAGAGGCAAAGAAGGAGATCAGTTTAGTCAAGAAACTAGTACGGAAGCACCATGGACATGGACAACAATTGGGATTGACTTTGAGGGGAGTGGGTGGTTGGGGAAGGGGACAGAGGGGAGTAAAAAGGGGATGGATGTAATACAACAACAGTAAAATTAAATTAAAATAATAATAATGAATAAATTTCTATGTACTTAATTTTTTTAAAAGAGGATTAATTTGTTGGAAGAAAATGGACTTCAGGTCAGGTCAAGAAATACATCCTAGGCGCTGGCCTGCAAATCCGAAGGTTGCTGGTTCAATTCCCCAGCCAGGGCACATAACCAGGTTGCAAGCCAGGCCTCCAGCCAGGTCCATAGCTGGAGGCAAGTGAAAAGCAACCATGCATTGATGTCTCTCTCCCTCTCTGCCTCTCTCCCTTCCCCTCTCTCTAAAAATAATAAATAAAATCTTTAAAAAAAAAAAAAGAAATACATCCTGAATCTTCTGTTGGTAGCTCTTTACAACTTAAAACTATACTTTTTTGGAACTTCATTGAAAAAGAAATGTAATTTGTTTAAAGAAACTTTTTGTATGAAAAACCTCAAAGTAAACAAAACCAAAAATAAACAGGTTTGCATCACTATGAAAAAAATGATTTGCCTACAATTTTTGGAAAAATATGAGTAGGCATACTTCAAGTATTTATATCTTTATATAAATATGCTAATATTATAAAATTAAAATAGTCAATGTGAAAACCAACTGTGATATTTCTGCTAATGTGCTAATATTTTTCTATAGCTTGCATTATTCCTACATCTGATTCCACTATCCATTTTAATAGTCTATTTTAGAATGTCATTTCTAAGAGGTCAAAATTTTGGTCTTGTGTTCTTTGAATTCTTCAAGTCAGTTTAATGTGCACACTAGAAATCTGAAAATCTGTAACAATTGTATGAATTAAGATATTAATTTTCACTTAGAGATATTCATTTCACAATTTGCTCTCAAAGAAGGCTGTGTCCCCCAAATACATATATTTGTGTTCATTTCTAATACCTCCATGTATGCTTCACTATGAATGGGATAGTTTGAATTCCATATGGATTACTTTACCTCATGTTACTGCTAAAATTAAGAGATATTTATTAGCACAATTGCCAGTCTAACATAAAAGGAAGATTTGTTTCACAGGATGGTTTCTTATTGAAGTGTTCCATCAGTCATATTTCAACTATTTAAAACTCTTCTCCTACAAACACTGAGTTTCTGCATGGCATTTTCACCCTATTCTTAATAATAATAATAATAATAATACCTGGCTCACAGGTGAAACAAATATCAAACTAATGTTTGTCAGCTTTCTCAGCAGAAAATAAAATTAATAATTGTTTCACAAGTACTTTTTTCTCATAGTCTTTACTTATTTCCCAGAATTGTGTCATATCAATATTTTCCCCTTTCACAAAAGTCAAACAATAAGTGATTTCACAAGTACATCCCTCCTTTCCTAGATTTGGAGGAGGAACTATAACTAATTTTGAAAATTATCTGGGTGGCAGCCTTTCATTTTCAAGAGTACTGGAGTCACCAGGATCTGAAATTAGGGCTCTGGGCTTCAATTTACAATTAGAGAACCATTCATTTCTTGATTCTACTCTAAAAACCAGATAGCAGATCACAGAAAGCTGTGAAGCAATGCTAATTGCTAGAGGAAAAAAAAATACTCTATACTTCAGGGCTGCTAAGGCCAACAAAAACTGACTATATATTAACTGGTACATAAAGTTATTCCTGCTCAAAGTTATTTTCATTAAAAACAACATTTCTCTATTGTTCAATGGGTTTGCAATTATTGTTTTGCTTTTAAGAAATACAGGAAAGGGAGGTTGCAAGCCAGGTCTCCAGCCAGGTCTGTAGCTAGAGGCAAGTGAAAGGCAACCACGCATGAATGTTTCTCTCCTTCTCTGCCCCTCTCCCTTCCCCTCTGTCTAAAAATAATGAATAAAATCTTTTAAAAAAAAGACAGCCCTGACTGGTGGCACGGTGGATAAGGCACCACCAGCCTGCAAACCCAAAGGTCTCTGCTTCAATTCCCAGCCAGGGCACACATAACCACGTTGCAAGCCAGGTCTCCAGCCAGGTCTGTAGCTGGAAGCAGGTGAAAGGCAACTATACATTGATATTTCTCTTCCTCTCTGCCTCTCTCCCTTCCCCTCTGTCCAAAAAATAATAAATAAAATCTTTAAAAAAAATACAAGAAAGGGAAAAAATTATCCCCAATGTCCTGGAGTAGAGGTGATAAGTTAAATGAAATACCTCTCTAGAGATCACATAAATGTTTTCATTTATATAATTTTATCAATGTCTCATTTGGAAAGGATCAACTCTAGGAGCACTCTTTTGCTAAACAGCAAAACATTCACTTAAGATGACATTTTTATATTGGATTTTCTATCAACCTCAAAACTATGCAAAGAAGGAAGAAATCCTGACATTGATTTGTCTAGCCACAACCCTGATGAAATTATTCATATCTTGAAAGTGGTCCAAGTTATGAATTCACCACTGGTGCATATAGTACCCTGCAATGATTTTAATACATTTTACTTTGGAGCAAATGAATGTGTACTGGAGGCACATGCTTGGCAAGCAGTAGCCTAGATGTGAATCTTTGTTAGTTCCCTCAGTCAGGTGCTTTTGTGCTATTGACAAACTACACAACCATGTATGGTAGCCTTGGGTCCAACCAGCTGCTTTGTGCATCACCTGCGCTACGGAATTATTGCTCTGTGGGTTTGATCTGGGCGCATTTTACCACAGGGTTGTGAAATACTTATCCTTGTTAATTAGTAATAAAACACATGTTTTATATTTCTAAATGGAAAAGATTTAAATTCACAGTAAATTTATGTAAGTCAGTCCCTTTATAAAGAATTTCATTAATATAAATCTAGATGTATATCATTACTACAATATTTATCTCATCAAAATTATATGAATATCTACATATGATTTAATATTGACTTATAAGATTAATATGCTGGAGAAAAATATAGGCAGTAAACTTTCAGATATCCTATGCAAAAATATGTTTACTGATACTTCACCAAGGGCAAAGGAAATCAAAGAATGAATCAACAAATGGGACTATATCAAATTGAAAAGTTTCTGTTCAGCTAAAGAAAATATCAGCAAAATTCAAAGGGAACCAACTGTATGGGAAAACATAATTGCCAATGAGACCTCAGACAAGGGTCTGATCTCCAAAATATACAAAGAACTAATGCGACTCAACACCAGGGAGACAGACAGCCCAATTAAAAAATGGGC